>APFE030478316.1:0-18106 GCA_000404065.3 Pinus taeda
TGCAATCTTATTTGCTCAACTTCAACCCCATGACAATTGGAGTTAGTGCGGACTCGCTGTTCTGCATTTTAAACCTCTGCAAAATTTCTACCACATACTTTGCTTGAGAGATAAAAATTCCATTTTCTGTTTTCTTCACTTCTATCCCCAAAAAAATATCTTAACAATCCTAAGACATTCATTTCAAATTCTCTCTTCATGATTTGTTTGAAATCAGCAATGAAGAAATCATCACTGCCTGTAAAAATCAAATCATCTACATATAAGATGACAATGAGAATGTTACCTTCGCTCTCATTCATGTAGAGAGCAGTGTTATAGACATATTTGGGCACTGCAACCCCAATCGTATATGTCGATAAAAAAAGGGCTCTTTAACCCCTAAAAGTGTTGTTTCATACCCTAAAGGATCATGGTCAACATATTACATCACTTCCCAGAAGTTCCACCTGAAAAACTACTCAGAACTGGCCAAAACTGGACTATACTGACTGCTCCATGGTTAAGGTGCGATGCATACTGGCTGCTACACTAGCCAGGTGCAATGCATACTGGCTGCTACACTAGCCAGGTGCGATGCATACTGAAAGAGTCTTCTGTGGGGTGCAAGGAGCGAGAAGAGACAAATGACAGAGACAATTTGCTAAGTGGATGCTCATGGAATCTTCTAGAAACTTCTCCTATGACACTTGCCTCTCTGAATTTGCCCAAGGATGAGTAAGAGATCAAAGAAACCTCCAAGTGGAACCAAGAACTATCAGTGGAATGACACTAATCAAAAAACCAGAGCTGAATCACCCCCTTGCAAGACATCTATATATGGATCCCTCATTTGAGAGATCTAGAGGCTGGAATTTTGTAATTTGTAAGGAAGTGCTGTTGGTTTCTCTGTGAGAAGGATCATTGTATTGTCGAGTGATCTTGTTTTTCATGAGGTGAAGAGGGCTTTGATGCTGGGAGGATGATGTTGGATCAGACAGCTGGGTTGTAATCCTCTCTTCTATTATTAATAGAGTTATTTGAGTTTTCCTCCATATAATTGTGTATTTGTGAATCATGTTATTTGTGAATGCAATTGTATGGTCAATGTATTTCTGATTCTACATTGTTTATGGTATTATAGATCTCAATGCTTTGATGGTGTTTTGTTTCTTTGCCTCTCCAGGTATTCTCTAAAGCGGGACAAGTAGGAAAGGAGTGGCAAGCTCTATCAAGGGAGAGAGGAAACAAGCAAGGAGCCAAGCGAAAGATCCAGGTTGGTGCTCTTTGCTTCTCTCTTATCTATCATACATAAAGGAAATCACAAGTTACTTTGGTTGTTTGTTTCTAAGATAACTACCTGTCTTAGTGGGACTATCAGATCGAAAGACACTAGTTTTCCCGGAAAAAAATGGCAACTCCACTGGGGAGCGATTAGTTAGTTAGTTTGTTATTGTTGTTTGCTTTATAAACTACAGACGGAGCCTGAAGTCAAGCCAGCTAGCCTTTGAACTGCTTTTGCTATGCAAGTGCAATGTAGATCAATGTTGCTTCAGTCAATCTCCGGGTTGGTTTATGAATTGAACATCTAACTTGCAAATATCCTAAGTGCCCTGGTGGTAGCTCAATAACCTCCTAAGATCATACCCCTGTACTTTGTTTTTATTGTCTATCATAGCTTAGCTGAAATCACTGAACTTAGCTGCAAATTTTGAGCAAAAACCAAACTCAGTTTCGTTCTCTGGCCCATCTCACTGTTTGTAACTAGCAGCTTGTATGCATCGCACCTCCCATGTGTTGTAGGTGATATGCATCCCTGTTTCCCTTAAGGACAGGTGCGATGATTGAATGATACTGTTTTCCTCTTTAGAATTTGGTTTTTTTTTTTTCCTTCTTTTTAGCTTTATTCAGTAGTTTTGCTGCTTATGATCAATATCTCATTACTGAAGCCTTCTTCCTTTACATTATTCAGCCTCCATTGGTCAGGATTTGTGAATGTTTTTTTATGTATTTTTCATCATTTACAGTCCTCCTTTGTCAAGAGTAGCTTAATCGAACTGTCGTTTTTTTGATTCAAAAGTGTCGTAACTGTCGTTTTGAGTCAAGAAGAAGAGTGTCGTAAAGTCTTCATCTTTTAGATAGTTGATTGTACTTTTGTCATTGTATTTGATTTGAATTGTCAATATTTTAAGTGTCAAAAGTAGTTTTCCATTCGAAATCGAAAGTGTCGTTTTAGTCTTCCTTTCATTTTGAAAAGAAATTGTTGAAGTGTCGCTTTGAAGAAAATAGTTCAGATTTGCACTTAATTTTCCTTTTTTGGCATTCTCACATTAAGGAAACGAAAAAACAAATACATGCATGTGCATTTGCATTTAGAATGCATGTGGAAAATGATTTAGGAAAAGTGCATTTAATGTGTGCTCTCTGCTCTTTGTTGAAATAATTGTACTCTTCTTTCCTTAGTAGCTAGGATTTTCATTGCTAAAAGAAAACAAACGACTGTTTATCATTTTTAGATTGCATATTTAGGAATTTTACATCTACACCATGCAGTGAACCTTGAAAGACAAACTTATAAAAGGATCAACTCTAAAATAAACCTTAATGAACATAAAAATGCTTTGGAACCTAACACAACACAACTAGAAGTCTAGGCTAGAGACGTGTTTCGGCGTCATAAAACCTGGTAACTATCATCTTCATTGAAGGTTGGGTGATTCCTCCTCTTTGATACGACAAGTGCCAATACAGACTTGTGCTCCCCGTACCATCGAGTATATATTGGGAGACCACAATAGACGATATCCTTTATCCTTAGGAAGCCATGTTTGTTGTCCTATATATTGCAATGCACTGAACACAACATTCAGGAAGATTGATTGCTGTATGTAAAGTCCTTGGTAATTTCTCTTTAATTTACCACCAAGGTATATAATGCAGTTTTGCAATTGATTTGGTAATCCCTCTAGCTGAATTTCCAAAGTAGTCACTTTCTTTCCTTTTCGACTCCTTAAAAGAAAAGGTCCCTCTGTGCACTTGTCACTTTAGGGTCATTGAAAATCGAAGGCGACTAGAGTCACCTTTAGGTTTTTCTCGACTCTTAAAAATTGAAATAAGAAAGTTGTGTCAAAGCATCATAAAATTTATTTAATTCAGAATAACATCCCCGTTTCTTCATTGATCTTAGGTTGAGGTAATGGAGTCCACCAATCAAGGAATTCCCCTTGGGGGGAATCCTAGTCCTTTTTCTTCTTGGGGAGATATTTGTGCTCCATATATGGCTACATTGTCCCTTCTAAGAATCACAATTGGCCTACCAATATGGCTCTTCTCAACCTCTGTCATTCAAAACACTATAATTCCTCAGCAATCGAATCAACAACTAGATGATACTGAAGTTATCCATTCACCTTCTACTTCGTTTGTTTCTCCCTCTCCTTCTTCCTCTTCGCTTGGTGAAATAGTGATACTAAAAACCAAGTAACTGAGAATAAGAATAAAGGGAAGGAGAAGAAGAAGAAGAAGTCAGTCAAGGAAGGGGGCAACCATGCATCATCTAGTGAAAATCCATACACCGAACCTTCCAAACCCAAATCTCCATGCATAATTTGCAAAGGAAACCACTTTCATCGAGATTATCCTTGCATTATGTGGATCTTAAGAAATTGGTCTCCCTGTTTGCACCGTTTAGTGTCATCAACGTCTGTCAATCATGTTGACAACACACCATCAACTAGTGAAAACGAAATCAATGGACAAAAAGGAAAGTTTAGATTTCCTTGTAGGTTGTGTGAAGGCGATCATGCCCTTCACCGTTGTTCTTTTCTAGATGAAGCCAAAAGTGTCTTGGATAATCGTCCTGCTTCAGTACAATGACTTCCCCCTGGATACAAGAAACTCTTGCCAAGTCCATCACTAGTTGAAAATCCGACTAACATAACTCAATTGTTGGTCAAAATGCCTATCGTTGAAAGTAAACCCTCTGAGTCCATACCAGACCAAAGTCAACAGGTCGAGATGGCAGTCGACCCAGTCTTTCCTTCAGAAGGTCTACCTTCAGATGATACGATCTCCAAAGAGAATGATAATGACACCGTTCAAATTATTTTTGTTAATACAAAGTCTGATGAACATGGGGTCAATCCACCCGTTCCTTTACAACAGGAGGAAAGTTCCCTAGTCCAGGAGGTTCATCCAGCCGTTTATTCGGTACCTCCTCCAAGCAATCTAGTCGTTTCCTTCGATTGGAATCAACTAGCGAGACCACGCCTTCCATCTAGTGTACCATTCCGGATCATAGTACAAGTGTACAAAATGATCGTGTCTGGAACCATCATAGATGAAGGGGCTTCAGTGAATATCCTTTCCTCAACTTCTTGGAAAGCGCTTGGTTCACCATCGCTTCTGCTTGAGAACCAAAATTTGTCAGGCCTTAACAAAGGACCCAGTCAACCGTTAGGGATCCTTCTGAAGTTACTTATAACTTTGAAAAGGAAGACCGTTCACTTGAACGTGATGGTAGTCCAAGGACCATTAGATTACAATCTAATCCTTGGGCTTGACTATGTTTATAGCATGGAAGCTATTGTTTCCACACTCTTTCGAGTAATGTGTTTCCCGCATGAAGGCAGAATGATACAACTTATCGACCAACTTTCATTTCCCGGTTCAAACACAACTACAAGTCAAAGATCATCCCTAAATGGTCTCTTCGCATCAAGAATGTCTCTTCAACCTTAATTTCACCCACCTAATTACTGCAGGCAGTTCGGTGAATGTAATGAATTTTAGGGGGCATGCACCTTGGTCTGCTTCTATAGGGGAACCCAGCTGAAAAGATAGATTTCCTCGTAGGAAATATGATTGATATGAAACGCCATTTCCTTATAGTATTTGAGTATCAGTCTGAAACTCGAAGGTTATGTGATTGGAAGCTCACACCATTCACCTTTGTCTATTTCAATGGACAAAGCCAAGGAAGTGTTTTGTCTGCTCCGCGGACGGAACAATCCTGCTTAATTTCAAGGACTTCCATATGGTAACCTTGAAACTCTACTTTTATTTATACTTGGGGGCATGCAACCCTTTTCATGCAAGCAAAAGAAGACCAATTACTTTAGATTTGTAGTGGTTTTAGCTTAGTTAGTTAGTTCAACTTCTTAGGTTAGGTGAATGGTCTGATCCACCATTCACCTTTGTCGGTGACACGTAGACAAAGCAAAGGAAGGATTTTGCCTTGGTCGAGGACAAAGCCAGCCTGCCTAACCTCAGTAGTTCCTTAGCTTTTAGTTTAGTTAGCTCTGTAGTTTGGTCATTTCTAGCTTACATGAAAAGGAAACGAGCAATGTTTCGCATGGCGCAAGCTTGTTAAAAAATGAACCTACTTTCAAGGGACATCTTTAAATGACTGGCATGAGCAATGTTTCAGCAAAGTTCAAGCTTGTTAAAAAATAAACGTAGCATTGAGCACATGTTGGCACAAGGTTCAAGCTCATTAAAAAATAAACCCACCTTCAGTAAACGACCTTCGTGATTGCCTTGCTATTAGCCTTTTGAGCCTTGGTTATGTTCTTCCATCACCTCCATTCTTTTGGTCGATCATACGCTTCCACTTGATTGTTTACCATTTTGAGGAAGCGACAAGTGATTCTGTTAGCCACCCTCTTCACTGCCATGCTTTGAGAAGTTCCAAACTTACTTGGAACCAGCTGCTACCAGAAAAAATCACTTGTTCCTTAAAAACGAGTCTCTTTTAAGTTCTTTTTAGACTCGTTAAAAATATTTCCAAGCTATTGGCCTTTCCAGCTCGTTAAATTAAAGAGAAGCACCATCCCTCCTATAAATTTTAATCTTTTAGAACCCGAGGGATTATCAAACAAAAATATCGAGTGCTTGTCTTTTCAGCTCGTTAAAACGATCGAAAAGTCATCCCTTTCGTATTATTTTATACTTTTTTGGACTTAAGGGATTATGCTACAAGAAAAGACTGTTGGAGTTTCCTTTTCATCCCTTTTCAAACTCTATAAACATGAAAAGGACTGAGTTATATTTGTCGTTAAACTCGTTAAAAAAATAGCGACAAACTTGTCCACCCAGACAAAAACGAGTTTCACTGTTTCTAGGCTCGCTAAAACATAGTGAAAGATTTGCCTAAAGGGAAAATTATAGAACAAGCATATGTTATCCTCCTCAAGCTTGACAAAAATAAAGAGTTATTGGTCAACAATGACTGGGTAAAAAGGGGGAGAAAACTTGAAGAACTTTGTTGGTAGCAGGTCGCTCTTGAACATGACACTTTCACTCCATCACCATGATTGAGTCGGGTTGGGTTATTCCATTCACCATATTATCACCATTGGTCCTCCACACCATCCATATTTTGGGGTTAACGCTACCAATCCATTTCAGCGTCGCCGACATGTTCAAGAGTAGTCATTAAGAGAATTCACCACCCAGCTAACGCCTCATCCACTGCAATACCTTCACCCTCCATTTTTCATGACTGCCATTCCTAAACCTTGTATCATCAGATAGTTTTCACCTCCACAAAATCATTTTCTTCGTTTCGTGTCGTAGATGCGGGATATATCAAGGCTCTCATACGACAAGTCACTTCTTGTCGACATCATCAAATTATCCAAGAAGTTGACTTAGAAACAACCCTTTCAGTACTTTGAAGCTTGCATGCCTCAATGGCAAGTTTCTCACTTTCGGCGACAAGTTTACATCAATGGCCTTCGGCTGAAAGATTTTGCGTGGTGTTCAACATCAACTAATATATTCACACCACGTGAACTATACTGTAGTACCTTGAGGGTCATTATCATTATCGATGATTCCTCTCGCACCTGTTAACGACCTACATCATTGGCTGGTAATCAGGCATTGTCTTTCCATGTTCGACTTCAGAAAATCTTTTCACATTGATCAAATTGTACATCGGGCGAAGATTGAACGAGTTTAAAGACCCAGGATCTACTTTCATCCATCCGGGCTGTGATATATTCAAGAAAATAAAGACATAAAATGTACACATAAGCTGCACAGATGATCATCCGAGCTAAGGGATGATGACTCTACATGTAAAGAATCACCAGTCTGCAACCGAAGATGGTTATCTATTCCATGTACATGAAAATGAATTTATAAAACCTAAGCATGGGAATGCCCTCCTTAGCTAGATCAAGAAAATAATATGATGATGATGTATTGAATTGTATCTTATTACAGGTCACCTTCTAGTTCGAATACCTCAGATCCTCATGATAAAGCATTTCAACCGACATCAGAAGATTTACGACCTCATGCTTTAGGGCACAACTATTACAAACATATTTGGGAACTGCAACCCTAATCATATATGTTGATAAACCAAGGGATCTTTAACCCCTAAAAGTGTTGTTTCATACCCTAAAGGATCATGGTCAACTGATTACATCATTTCGCAGAAGTTCCACCTGAAAAACTACTCAGAACTGGCCAAAATTGGACCATACTGACTGCTCCATGGTCAAGGTGTGATGCATACTAGGTGCAACACTAGCCAGGTGCAATGCATACTGAAAGAGCCTTCTATGGGGTGTGATGAGCGAGAAGAGACAAATGGAAGAGATAGTTTGCTAAGTTGATGCTCATGGAATCTTCTAGAAACTTCACCTGTGACACTTGCCTCTCTAAATTCGCCCAAGGATGAGTAAGAGATCAAAGAAATATCCAAGTGGAACCAAGAACTATCAGTGGAATGACACTAGTCAAAAACCCAGAGCTGACTCACCCCCTTGCAAGACATCTATATATGGATCCCTCATCTGAGAAATCTGGAGGTTGGAATTTTGTAATTTGTAAGGAAGTGTTGTTGGTTTCTCTTTGAGAAGGAGCATTGTATTGTTGGGTGATATTGCTTTTCATGAGGTGAAGAGGGCTTTGATGCTGGGAGGATGATGCTGGATCAGACAACTGGGTTGTAATCCTTCCTTCTACTATTAATAAAGTTATTTGAGTTTTCCTCCATTTAATCGTGTATTTGCGAATTGTGTTATTTGTGAATGCAATTGTATGATCAAATTATTTTTGATTCTGCATTGTTAATTGTATTATAGACCTCGATGATTTGATGGTGTATTGTTGCTTTGATTCTACATGTATTCTCTAAAGCAGACAAGTAGGAAAGGAGTGACAAGCTCTATCAAGGGAGAGAGGAAAAAAGTAAGTGAATGTTTTTTTATGTATTTTTCATCATTTACAATCCTCCTTTGTCAAGAGTAGCTTAATCGAATTATCGTTTTTTTGATTCAAAAGCGTCATAACTGTCGTTTTGAGTCAAGAAGAAGAGTGTCGTAAAGTATTCCTCTTTTAAATAGTTGATTGTACTTTTGTCATTGTATTTGATTTGAATTGTCAATATTTGAAGTGTCGAAAGCAGTTTTCCATTCGAAATCGAAAGTGTCATTTTAGTATTCCTTTCATTCTGAAAAGAAATTGTTGAAGTGTTGCTTTGAAGAAAATAGTTCAGATCCATACTTAATTTTCCTTTTTTGGCATTCTCACATTAAGGAAATGGAAAAACAAATACATGCATGTGCATTTGCATTTAGACTGCATGTGGAAAATGATTTAGGAAAAGTGCATTTAGTGTGTGCTCTTTGCTCTCTGTTGAAATAATCGTACTCTTCTTTCCTTGGTAGCTAGGAGTTTCATTGCTAAAAGAAAACAAACGACTATTTATCATTTTAAATTGCATATTTAGGAATTTTACATCTACATCATGTGCTGAACCTTGAAAGACAAACTTCTAAAAAGATCAACTCTAAAATAAACCTCAATGAACATAAAAATGCTTTGGAACCTAACACAACACAACTAGAAGTCTAGGCTAGAGACGTGTTCCGGCGTCGTAAAACCTAGTAACTATCGTCTTTAGTGAAGGTTGGGTGATTCCTCCTCTTTGATACGACAAGTGCCAGTACAGACTTGTGCTCCCCGTACCGTCGAGTATATATTGGGAGACCACAATAGGCTAATATCCTTTATCCTCAGGAAGTTGTGTCTCCCACCCTATTGTTCTCAATGCACTGAACACAACATTCAGGAAGATTGACTGCCATACATAAAGTCCTTGGTAATTTCTCTTTAATTTACCATGAAAATGTATATTTCAGTTTTGCGATTGATTTGATAATCCATATGTCTAGATTTCCAAAGTAGTCACTTTCGTTCCTTTTCGACTCCTTAAAAGAAAAGGTCCATCTGAGAATTTGTCACTTCAGGGTCATTAACAATCGAAGGCGACTAGAGTCACCTTTAGGTTTTTCTCGACTCTTAAAAATTGAAAAAACAAAGTTGTGTCAACGCATCATAAAATTTATTTAATTCGGAATAACATCCCTGTTCCTTCGTTGATCTTAGATTGAGGTAATGGAGTCCACCAATCAAAGAATTCCCCTTGGGGGGAATCCTAGTCCTTTCTCTTCTTGGGGAGATATTGGTGCTCCATATATGGCTACATTGTCCCTTCCGAGAATCACAATTGGCCTGCCAGTATGGCTATTCTCAACCTCTGTCATTCAAAACACCGTAATTCCTCAGCTATCGAATCAACAACCAGATGATACTAAAGTTATCTCTTCACCTTCTACTTTGTTTGTTTCTCCCTCTCCTTCCTCTTTTCTTGATGAAACTAGTGATACTAAATGTTAAACAGACATGGTTAACGAGAAACAGATAGAAAGATAAAGCTTGGAATGTATTTTATTAACAATTTGATATACATTTATAGTACATTTGGTGACCGTTGGGATTCACATCCCAAGGTCCCTTGGACTGCTTTGTCCATTCGTCTTCCACACTAACCCTTTAGGATTAGGTGTCCAACATTCCCCCCCTTAATCCGAAGGGTTATATATGAGTCCAAGAAAAGAGCTGTAATACAAAATGTGCAATAATGCATGGCAGCACTAGGATGAATGTGCTCTATGAAATGTTGGTAAAAAAGGGCGGTGGTTTAAGGATAGCCACAAACACTGGAACACTTAGTGCAGTTCTCGGAACTCTTCCCAAACTGGCAAGAAGCTGAAGTCTTCTGCTAGAGGAAGTGATCCTATTGTTTTAAAGAGGGAAACCTTCAACCATAAAAGGGAGGCCTCACCCTGCATAAAAGGTAAAACTTCAACCTGAAAAGGGAAGTCTCAACCTGTGATGGTTTAAGGATGACCAACAACTCTGGAATGCTTATGCAATTCCTGGAACTCTTCCAAAACTGGCAAGAAGCTGTAAGTCTTATGCTACAGGAAGTGTTCTCAATTTTGTTCTCCGGAACTCTTCCAAAACTGGCAAGAAGCTGAAGTCTTCTGCTAGAGGAAGTGTCCTACATTTCCAACTAAAGGCATGTTCAGGCATCTTTGTCTCTGGCTACAACTCTGAAACTGATGTGGCAGGTTGTGGCTCAGGCTCGTTTGATGTGGCTTTGAAGCTTGTAGATGACCATCATTTCCCCCCCGTCAGATACAAGGTGAGAAGATGGAGAAAACTCAACTGCAAGACGGTTCAATATTCTGGAACAAGTTCTGACATGTGTTTGGAATATCTTCTTGGCTGTTGATGCCCATTGCCAAGAAGCGATCCATCCTAGATGAATCTTTGTTCTTGCAGGACGTTTGTTGCTGAAGCATCTGTTCGAAGAATGGGTGGTTTTATGACAGTGCTTACATGGATGAAGATCAAAACAGTGATCTTTCAGATGGCCAACTCGATCACAGTGTTGGCATTTCACGATCTGTTGTTGTTGTTGTTGCTGTGGAAGAGGAGCAGAGTGTGGAACAGCTGTAGCTGAACTGTCATGAGGAGCAGGTGAACTGTCATAAATGAAACCAACACTCTGAAAATGAATGGGCTTGGTGTAGTCTGGAATATGAAAGAACAAGTCCTTGTCATATCCAAGACCGGTTCTGTGCTTGTTGTGGACAAGCTGTTCCCAAGGTCTGATGATGGGCTTGGGAAGTGCAGACTTAGTTTCTGCATCTGCATGTACAACTGCTGCTTTATTTGAATGAACAGGAACATTATTGACTTGCTGTTTATGGGAGTCTGTTTCAATCTTCTGAACAGAAACAGGTTCAGAAAGATGACTCCATTGCTGTAGTTCTTCTTGCTGCAGCTTTGTCTCAAGCTGCAAAAACTCAATATTCTCATGTGCAGTTTGGAGACAAATTTTGATATTGGAAAGAGAGGTTTTGTTGATCTTAACCATCTCATCAACAGTGGACAACATTAAATTATTCAGTAGTTTCAATACATCATCTATTCTATCCATTTCAGACCAATATAATCAGAGAACTGATGTTATCTTCAGCTACAAATTGGTCTATAAAATGATAAGTAATTGCAACTATTAGATGAGTAGCAGGATACCAAACAACACAGTATCAATTTCAATGTAGCAATACTTACTTTCCCTTACATTGACATTTTTCTGCCCTTATCCTTCCTTCTCTGTTTCGCTATATTTCCTTTCTTGTCCTCCCTTGAAGATGCCGATAACTCAACCTTACTGTCCCCTTCATTCACATCTGTCTGAGTTTGTTTTCTTCTATTCTTTTCGGCAGGAGCTTTCTTAGTTTCAGCAGCAGCAGAAAATCGAGACCTAGCTTGAAGTTTTTGCAACTTTCGCACATCTTCTAGGAATTGTCATAAGGATGTCTTTCATATAGTAGGGTCTTTCATGCATTAGATTAATGTCATGCAACAAGGGTATTGTTGTGTAACGAGGAGGCTGTCAGAATGCAGAGCATAGTCACACTGTCACAGTATATATCGATGCTGATATCAACCATATACTAGATAGAAAAAATCATAAGCAAGATTCCAATCATATCAATGTTCACTATATATTGACATCAGGATTGGTGCACAGTTCAAACCCTAGTACGTCCTTCAACAATATGAATTACAATCTTTAAGTGCAACTGTATTATTCTAACAACTACGACAGGTAGACTCTGAGCACTTAGTCAGACAGAAGCACATTCATCAATAAACCATCATATAAGTCTTCTCTGAATCTTCTATAGGCAGTTTGATGGTTTGAGCCAGATTAGTGTATTTCTTAGTGCTATTAGCAAGACACGGGATTTAAGGTCCTTTTGATTATTGAATATTGATTCAAGTTTGTAGGCACAAAAGTTGATTCTTTATGTACACAGAAAATCTACGACAGAGGATATGATTTATGACCATTTAGGTGCTGCTCCAATTGTTCACAGGCTTCAGAACTTTGTAGTTGCTTGGAAGATCCAACCGTTGAATCTATGAAGAATTCCTCAGGGTCACCAATAACATTATTCATACACCAATCTTGAAAGAGAAAAAGCACAAGTGCAAAGCCCTTCTCATAATAAATCCAATAATGCTCCACACGGCTGAATTAAACTCAAAACGTTGTATGACTGCTCAAACATTACCAATGAAAAGAAAACCCTCAACGAATGATTAAAATGGCTTTAAAGGTTCGCTCTTCTGATCCTGGCCGCAGACCATTCAGGAGTATTCCAAGTAAATGTTGACGCAACACCATAATAATAGACTCAAAAGCACAAGACTATTAATGTTCTTCTCCACCGCGTCAAGAATATAGATTTTCTGATGGGACTCCAGGCGTGATTGTGATTATGAGAGAGCAAGTCTGAGGGAGCTCAACACTGCCAGCGAGGGAGAATCGCTGCCCATGGAGGAGAATTGGAACCCACATGGGATCCCAGTAGGACCTCCAGGAACAGTCTTTAAAGGTGCCTCCACGCAAGACGATACCAAATTTCAGGACTTCTCAACTTCGGAAACGACAGTAGTGGCAAGCGCGAGCAGACCAACGATCGAATCGTCTCCACGTCATATAATATGGTGGGTTGCACTATATTTTTCCTGCGCTATTAACAATATAAATGGCTTGACTTCAAAGCTCAACGCCCATGGATGCTTTGGCATTCAATACATCAACGAACATATAATTCAACCCATCTTATTGTAATTCAACACATCGAATTGAGGCACATATAAATCAACGCATAAATGAATCAACGTTGGAGTTTCAACACAGAGGGTTCAACGCACTTTGATCAGTAGTCGACCAATGTATCATAATTTTCAAAGTGGCTCGAATCAATGCACATTCTTTAAAAATGGATTAACATAGAGGAAGTTACCAACGCTAAACTGTATGGTTGTTAGCAGTCCCTCTGGAATCTTTCACCATGATACTTCAACTTTATACCTAGAATCAGCCAAGCTTGTAAGCACTTTTAATTCTCGTTGTTGGGCCTTAACATCAGTGAGTAGCTTGAGATGAAGTCGCTCTGAGAGATCTGCTGAAGCCGCATTACGATTTTCATGAGCATATAAAATCGATAAATACTTCGTCACAAAACCTAGCTGCGGGGATTGAATCTCGCAACTGTCACTCCTCTGAAACAAGGATTTAATCTTTGCAATCCCGTGGAACCCCCTAGCGGAAATCTTGTTGATGAAGGCATTCCCGTCGCTTTCAAACTCCGAGGAAAGCTTCACGGCCGCGTGTTTTCTCCAATCGTGGTCAAATTTGATCCTGGGAAGGCGTATAAAGCAAGATTTATACGTTCGGTGGCATACAGTCTCAGGCCCTCGCCAATCCAACACAGGTATAACGCATCAAAAAATAAACCAGCACACTTGAAAGAATTCCTCTGATTTATGGAGTTTGTACACGCATTCAGAAGTTTACAATGGTTTTGGCAGAGAAGGTGCTTTCGGTGAAGATTGATCGATCCTAGTTAACGGAAAGGATATATCATGACAATGCAGCGCACTGCGAGGCTAGCCAACCAGCGTAGAACCATGGCAGATTCCTCAGAGTGGTGCAGTAAGAATAGTAATGGCAGAGAGCCCAGGGTGCAGAAAATTATGCACAGAAGCCACGCAAAGAGGCAGCGTTATATATTAAAACAGCTCTGAGATGCCAGGGTTGACAGGCAGATTTTAGAGCATTAGAGTAGGTGGACAGTGAGGGAGAGCGTTTTTATGAAAATGCATCTGATAAGATGTCAGACTGATGCCAGACTCACAGCGTAACAGAGCGTAGGTAATGAGGGTAGGCACCGCTATTCAAGGTAGCTCACAGGCCACACATCATGGCTCTGATACCATGTTAAACAGACATGGTTAATGAGAAACAGATAGAAAGATAAAGCTTGCAATGTATTTTATTAACAATTTGATATACATTTATAGTACATTTGGTGACTGTTGGGATTCACATCCCAAGGTCCCTTGGACTGCTTTGTCCATTCGGCTTCCACACTAACCCTTTAGGATTAGGTGTCCAACACTAAAAACCAAGTAACTGAGAAGAAGAAGAAAGGGAAGGAGAAGAAGAAGAAGAAGTCAGCCAAGCAAGGGGGCAACCATGCATCATCCGACGAAAATCTGCACACCGAACCTTCCAAACCCAAATCTCCATGCATAATTTTCAAAGGAAACCACTTTCATCGAGATTGTCCTTGCATTCCACGAATCTTGAGAGAATGGTCTCCCCATTTGCATCGTCCGGTGTCATCAATGTCTGTCGATCATGTTGACAGCACACCATTAACTAGTGAAAATGAAATCAATGGACAAAAAGGAAAGTTCAGATTTCCTTGTAGGTTGTGTGAAGGCGATCACTCCCTTCATCGTTGTCCTTTTTTGGATGAAGCCAAAAGTGTCTTGGATAACCGTCCTGCTTCACTACAACGACTTCCACCTAGATACAAGAAACTCTTGCCAAGTCCATCGCTAGTTGAAAATCCGATTGGCATAACTCAATTGTTGATCGAAATGCCTATTGTTGAAATTAAACCTTCTGAGTCCATACCGAACCAAAGTCAATAGGTCGAGATGGCAGTTGACCTAGTCTTGACTTCAGAAGGTCTACCTTCAGATGATATGATTTTCAAAGAGAATGAGAACGATGCCGTTCAAATTATTTTCGTTAATACAGAGTCTGATGAACATGGGGGAAATCCATCCGTTCCTTAACAACACGAGGAAAGTTCCCTAGTTCAGGAGGTTCATCCAACCGTTTATTCGGTACCTCCTCCAAGCAGTCTTAGAGTCATTTCCTTCGATTGGAATCAACTAGCGAGACCTCACCTTCCATCTAGTGTACCATTCCGGATCATAGTACAAGTGTACAAAATCATCGTGTCTGGCACCATCGTAGATGAAGGGGCTTCAGTGAGTATCCTTTCCTCAACTACTTGGAAAGAGCTTGGTTCACCATTCCTTCTCCCTGAAAACCAAAATTTGTCAGGCTTTAACAAAGGAACCAGTCGACCATTAGGGATCCTTCCGAAGTTACCTATAACTTTGAAAAGGAAAACCGTTCACTTGAATGTGATGGTAGTCCAAGGGCCATTAGATTATAATCTACTCCTTGGGCATGACTATGTTTATAGCATGGAAGCTAATTTTTCCACACTCTTTCGAGTAATGCGTTTCCCGCATGAAGGTAGAATGATACAACTTATCGAACAACTTTTGTTTCCTGGTTCAAACACAACTACAAGTCAAACATCATCCCTAAATGGTCTCTTCGTGTCAAGAATGTCTCTTCAACCTTATTTCACCCACCTAATTACCACAGGTAGTTCGATGAATGAAATGAAGTTTAGGGGGCATGCATCTTGGTCTGCTTCGGCAGACGAACCCATCTAAAAAGATAGATTTCCTCATAGGATATATGATTGATCTGAAACACCATTTCCTTGTAGGATTTGAGTATTAGTCTGAAACTTTAAGGTTATGTGATTGGAAGCTCACACCATTCACCTTTGTCTATTTCTATGGACAAAGCCAAGGAAGTGTTTTGTCTGCTCTACAGACGAAACAATCCTGCTTAATTGCAAGGACTTCCATATGGTAACCTAGAAACTCTACTTTTCTTTATTCCTGGGGGCATGCAACCCTTTTCATGCAAGCAAAAGATGACCAATTAGTTTAGCTTTGTAGTGGTTTTATCTTAGTTAGTTAGTTCAACTTCTTAGGTTAGGTGAATGGTCTGATCCACCATTCACCTTTGTCGGTGGCGCACAAAAAAAGCAAAGGAAGGATTTTGCCTCGATCGAGGACAAAACCATCCTACCTAACCTTAGTAGTTCCTTATATTTTAGTGTAGTTAGCTCTGTAGTTTGGTCGTTTCTAGCCTGCATGAAAAGGCAACGAGCAACATTTTGCATGGCACAAGCTCGTTAAAAATGAACCTACTATCAAGAGACATATTTAAAAGACTAGCGGGAGCAATGTTTCCACAAAGTTCAAGCTCGTTAAAAAATAAACCTAGCACTGAGCACATGTTGGCACAAGGTTCAAGCTCATTAAAAAATAAACCTGCCTTCAGTAAATGACCTTTGTGATTGCCTTGCTATCAGCCTTTTGAGCCTTGATTATGCTCTTCCATCACCTCCATTCTTTTGGCCGATCATATGCTTCCACTTGATTGTTTACCCTTTTGAGGGACAACTGCAACAAGTGATTATGTTAGCCACTGTCTTCACTTCCATGCTTTGAGAAGTTCCAAACTTACCTGGAACTAGCTGCTACCTGAAAACATCACTTGTTCCTCAAAAATGATTTTCTTTTAAGCTCTTTTTAGACTCGTTAAAAAGATTTCCGAGCTATTGGCATTTCCAGCTCGTTAAAGTAAAGAGAAGCGCCATCCCTCCTGTAAATTTTAATCTTTTAGAACCTGAGGGATTATCAAACAAAAAGATCTAGCACTTGTCTTTTCAACTCATTAAAACGATCGAAAAGTCATCCCTTTCGTATTATTTTATACTTTTTCAGACTTAAGGGATTATGCTATGAAATAGCACTGCTGGAGTTTCCTTTTCATCCCTTTTCAAACTCTCTAAACATGAAAAGGACCGAGTTATCTTTGTCATTAAACTCATTAAAACAATAGCAACAAACTTGTCCACATGGACAAGAACGAGTTTCATTGTTGCTAGGCTCACTAAAACATAGCGATAGGTTTGCCCGAAGGGAAAATTATAGAACAAGCATATGTTATCCTCCTCAATCTTGAAAAAAATAAAGAAGTATTGGTCAGCAATGACTGGGGAAAAAAGGGAAGAAAACTTGAAGAACTTTCTTGGTAGTAGGCCGCTCTTGAACATGACACTTTCACTTCATCACCATGATTGAGTCGGGTTGGGTTATTTCGTTCACCGGTCATATCACCATTGGTCCTCCACACCATCCATATTTTGGGGTTAACACTACCAATCCATTTCAATGTTGCTGACATGTTCAAGAGAAGTCACTCAGAGAATTCACCACCCAGCTAACGCCTCATCCACTACAATACCTTCCCCCATCATTTTTCATGACCGTCATTCCTGAACCTTGTATCATTAGATCATTTTGACCTCCAAAAAATCATTTTCTTCGTTTCATGTCATAGATGTGGGATATATCGAGGCCCTCCTACAACGAGTCACTGCTTTCCAACATCAAAAAATTATCCAAGAAGTTGACTTAGAAACAACCCTTTTAGTACTTTGAAGCTTAAATGCCTCAATGGCAAGTTTCTCACTTCCGGCGATAGGTTTACATCAATGGCCTTCGATCGAAAGATTTTGCGTGGTGTTCGACATCAACTCATATATTCACACCACGTGACTTGTACTGTAGTACCTTGAGGGTCATTATCATTATCGATGATTCCTCTCAAGCCCCTTAACGACTTACATCATTGGCTGGTAATCAGGCGATGTCTTTCCATGTTTGACTTCAAAACATCTTTTCACATGGATCGACATGTACATTGGGCAAAGAT
The DNA here is from genome assembly GCA_000404065.3 of Pinus taeda. Taxonomy (NCBI): domain Eukaryota; kingdom Viridiplantae; phylum Streptophyta; class Pinopsida; order Pinales; family Pinaceae; genus Pinus; species Pinus taeda. Next base: position 17,819 of record APFE030478316.1, read on the forward strand.
TGAACGAGTTTGAAGACCCCAGATCTACTTTCATCCATCCAGGCTGCGATATATTCAGGAAAATGAAGACATCAAATGTACACAGAAGTTGCACATATGATCATCCAAGCTAAGGGATGTTAAACACACATGGGGAGTGAGAACAAATAGGAAAGATAAAGCATGCAATACATTTTTTATTAACAATTGATATACATTTATAGTACAATATGGTGACCGTTGGGATTCACATCCCAAGGTCTCTTGGACTACTTAGTCTCTTTAGCTTCCACACTAACCCATTTAGGA
>APFE030478332.1:17272-28216 GCA_000404065.3 Pinus taeda
AGTATTAGGACACTATATTTCTTCTCAAGGCATTAAAGTTGATCCATCAAAATCCAGATCATTGTCAATTTGCCAATTCCGAAGACTCAAAAAGAGGTAAGAAGTTTTCTTGGGTATGCAAGCTATTACAGAAGGTTTATTGAACATTTTAGTAAAATAGCTTGGCCTCTATTTAAGCTTCTAGCAAAAGATACACCTTTCAACTGGAATGAGAATTATCAGCAAGCTTTTGAAATACTCAAAGAAAAATTATCAACCACACCAGTCTTAAAAGGACCTAATTGGACCCTACCATTTCACATCTTTACAGATGCATCTGATACTGCACTACGTGCCTCATTAGGCCAAAAATAAGAGTCTTTCAATTATGCCATCTACTTCATTAGTAAAAATCTAACACCTGCAGAATTAAACTACACAGTCATTGAAAAAGAAATGCTTGCAATCATACATGTTGTAAATAAATTTTTGACATTATATAACTGGTTATGAGGTTTTTGTACATACTGATCACTCTGCCATTAACTATTTAATGAATAAAACAATCACTAATGGCAGAGTTACCAGATGGTTGTTATTATTACAGGAATTTAATATTACAATGTTAGATAGACCAGGCAAGGAGAATCAGGTGGCATATTTTCTTTCTAGACTGCAAAATCCAGGGGAGGTTGTTCCGATTGAAGATTCTTTTCCAGATGAAAATTTATTTGCAATTTCAATAGTGAATCCTTGGCATGTTGACTTAGCCAATTATTTGTCCACAGGAAAAACAACTCCATATTTTACTCCAAAGGAAAAGAAGAGGTTGATCAAACAAAGTGCTAGATATTCATGGGTTAATGGAGATTTATTTTACACCTGTTATGATATGATTATTAGACGATGTGTAAGAAATGATGAAATAATTGATATTTTAAAATCTTGCCATGATGAACCGTGTGGTGGGCATTTTGCAGCCAAAAGTATAGCATTCAAGATTCTCAGTCCTGGATACTATTGGCCATCTATTTTTAAGGATTCCAAGAAGTATGTGAAAAGTTGTGATAGATGTCAAAGAATGGGCAGACCAACAGCTACAGCTGAAATGCCACTTCAGCCTCAAGTACATTTAGAGCCATTTGAAAAATGGGTTCTAGATTTTGTAGGACCCATCAATCCAACTTCGAAAGGCAAAAAGTACATCCTAGTGTGTACTGATTACGTGACCAAATGGGCTAAAGCAAAAGCACTAGTCTGGGAAACTGAACAAACAGTGGTAAACTTCCTTTTTAAAGAAATTTTTGTAAGGTATGGAGTACCAAGGGAGATAGTGACAGATCAAGGTACTCAGTTTACTTCAAAGCTGGTCAAAGACATCACAGAAAAATATAAAATCAAGCACAGGAAAAGTACACCTTACCATCCACAGGCCAATGGCCAGGTGGAATCTACAATTAAAACATTGGAAGGAATTATCACTAAGACAATAGCAATGAACAAAAAGAATTGGGAAGAGAAGCTCAAAGATGCACTCTGGGCTTATAGAATCACGTGGTTAAACACTACAGAATTTACACCATATCAGTTGGTGTATGGAAAAGAGGTAATGCTTCGTATTGAATTTCAAATACATACTTATAAGATGGCTGCAGATTTAGGAATTGGTCTCAATGAAGCACAATAAGTAAGGATTCGGCAATTGAACCAGTTAGATGAAATGAGGCAGCAAGCAGAGGAGACAACAATCCTAATGCAGAAACAAAGGAAGCAGTGGCATGATGCACACATTAAAAGGAAACAGTTCAAAGAAGGAGACTGGGCTTTACTCTTTGACTCTGAATTTAGAGATCATAAAGCCAAATTTACCACACATTGGATGGGCCCATATGAAATAGTTCAAGTTTATGAAAATGGATCAATCAAGCTTACTACCATTGATGGAGAAGGCAACACCTTTCTTGTCAATGGACATAGGTTGAAACTCTATCATAAGCCCATCAGTAAGGAGGATTTTATTCAAACTGCATCTCAGCAAAGGGAGGTTGAGATATTGCAGCCTTCAACTGTGATATCTCTACCTTAGTTCATTCAATTTCATTTTTGCTTAAAAAAATAATTAAATAAATAAATAAATAAAATTAAAAATAGTAATAATAATAATAATATAATATAATAATAATAATATAATATAATAATAATAATAATAATGGTTTAGATGTGAAAACCAGACTCTGGCACACTCTAAACCCGAATTCTTACTAGAAAACCATTCATTTGGCTGGTAATAATTCCTTGTTCTGCTTGTTTCCTGTTTTTCATCAATTCAATAATGACTTGAGGACAAGTCACAGACTTAGTGGGGGAGAAGAAACAGTGGTTTTTCCTATCTCATCTCCCCATTTTTAAATCCTCAAGGAATTTGTTTTAGTAATTGAGTATTTCAATAAAATACATTTCAAGGAATTTGTTTCAGTAATTCAGTATTTCAATAAAAGCACTGTTTTTGTTCTAATCAGTGGGACCTGTTCAAGCAATATGCAGTGGGACCTGTTCAGAATACTATGTCAACATTACCAATATCAGAGGGACCTGTTGTCAACATCACCAATATCAGAGGGACCTGTTAAATACTGCATTCAAGATACATCAGGCTACTTCAAAAAAAAATTCACAGGTTGCTTATCATCAGGATTATAATCAAGGCTACATCAACACCAAGGATAAAAGAAGCTTCACAAACATGGTTCTTCAAAGTTCTTCAGAGTTCTTTAGATTTTAAAGGGGCCTCTTATATTCAATTTTCTTTCCAAGGGACCTGTTTTAGACAATGAAGATCAGTCATACCTGTACAAACAGATCAGTCATACCTGTGCAAACCAAATCAACATTTTGTCAACCAACAAGTGTAATGTATTGTTGAAATTTTTATTTTTAACATTTAAAATTCTTAAATTATTTTAGTGTTAAAAATGATAATTATTATTGCTTGTTATCAATTTCAAAAACCCCTATACCCATCGCCTTTGTAATATTCCTAACTACTCACCTCATTATCACTCTGCTTATCATTTCCTATCACACCTTAGCCTATTTCTATTCCTACTATGCTCTTCAAACCTTTTCATAAACCGCTCTTCAAACCTTGTCATCAACTCATCATTTTTAAATCGGCCTTCTGTCAATAAAAGTACCAACAAGTAGTGGATACTCAATACAAAAGCCCGTTCAATGGAAAGACAAGTGTTAAACCGTCTATCCTCAAATGATTTCATTCATTTCGACTGCTGGAGTTATAAAACAGTCTTTTGACCCAAGTCTGCTTATGAAATATATCCGTTATCATCATACGATTTGTATATTGTGTTCTCATAATTATACCTCTGCAAATCAGTACTACTCCTCTGTATTCATGATGTGAATGTGCCTTCCAACTCTGCATTATCATCATAGCAATTAGATGAAGGTCAGCTGTTGAGTTTTCATTTTAGAAAACTCTAAGTTCATAAAGTTTGTTACCGTGTTAGTGTTCAGACTCTGAGTTTCATAAAGAGGGCCGAGATAGTAGGTAGGGAGAACATATATCAGATAGGCTTATCCCGAGTTTTTACTTCCGCCCTGAGAATTGAGGACGTTAACCAGGTAAGCTCAAGCAATTGAAGAAGGAAACCCTACGAATCAAGGATGTTACCAGGTCAGCTCAATGGAACGCAGGAAAAGAGGTAACAAATTGAAAACCCTGATTGAATTTTTGAGCATAAAAAGAAAGGGGTTAGAACAAAGATTTTTTACAAAATGACCAATAGAGCAGAGCCTGAAAAATTTGATAGTTCACAATATCATGAAGACAGTGTCACGATTTTAAGGGAAAAACACTGGTTGTTTTTTCTAGATAAATTCAATGGAAATAATGAAGAGGTTACAAAGAAATTTGCATTTTCCTTCAATGGAGAGAAAGCTTTAATAGGAAAGTTCTCTTTTATAATTTCAGAGGATACCATAGAACAAACATTGGGAATCGGTCTAGAAGGGGAAAGTATTTCAAACCCAAACAATTTAGAGAAAAATCATGGACTCAGTTTATGCCTAGGTCAAGGGTTTCCTCTGTCAATTAGAAAAAGGGTGTTCCTAGAAGCTGGCTAATTCACCCATGGGACGAAATGGTATACATTATTCAAAAAATTGTTACATGTGAAGGATGTTACAGTATAGTATACCTATATCACATCAAACTTCTGTTGCACTTAAAAGGTCAATGCACTATCAGTCTGCCTTATTTTCTCTTACAGAGTTTGACTAAAATGTCGAAGACCATTCAGAAACAAAAAGGTAATGAAGGTAAGAGTTTGTATCATTTTTTGTTTCATCAAAATTCTAATTGAATTTGAGTTGCAGAGGAGAGGAAAAACATGGAAAGAATTTTTGATTGACAATCAAATTAAAATTAGAGAAGATGAACAGGAACAACAAGAACACACAGAGTTTATGCTTGATATTGATGAGGAAATCCCTGAGCGTAAGTCAAGAAATGTTCCTCAACCCAGCAGTAGCGTAAGGACAAGAAGGATGAGGCAAGAAGCTGCCAAGAAAATTGAAAAAGATAACATCTTCACTACTTATAAGAGAAGACCAAGGAGAATACAAAGGAATCAAACACAAGATGATCAACCAGAGCCGAATGCAAATGCACCAATGGAAATTGAAAGTAGTACTAATTCACAGCCAGAACAAGAAGCAGAAATGGAAATTGAGAGTAACAAGGGAGAAAGGAAAGAGCCAACACCTACAAACAAGAAACAAATAAGGTTAGAGAAACAGATTGAAGAGCTAAAAGAGGAATTGATGGAAGCAAACATGTTAGAGAAGGTCATAAAGAAGGAAAATGAAATGTTGAGAGCTCAGAGAAAGAAGATTCAGCAGAAAAATGAGAAACTGAAGAATCAAATCAAAGAACTTAAGACTGATCAAACTGAAACGTGCAAATGGGAGACAAAATGGTACACTCAGAAAAAAGTTCTCAAAGAAAAATATAAGAATCTGAAACATGAGTTCCAAGTTCAGAAGAATATAGATGTATTGCTACAAGCGACAGAGGCACAAGTAGGAACAGAATATAAAGGGAGCACATCAGGATTAGCATGAGGACATGCTAAATCATTGAGTTTAGGGGAGATGTTGGTACTATTTTATTGCCATTCTTTTCTTCTAAAAATCCATCATTTATCTATCATTTAATTCCATAAACCCCTCATAGTCCATTGAAATTGATTAATGAAGCATTATAATTGTTATTTTACATTAAATTTAATTTATGGATTTTTATGTTAAATATTGGAAATTTTCAACAAAATTACGGGATGTCATGACTTCCTGTAATTGGTTTATGTTGTGACACGTGGCATGGCAGGAAAATCGGAACAGAGGATAAGGACGTGATCTAGGATGTACATACATGGTGGAAAATCTATTTAGCATCGAATCTGGAGCTCATGAATACATGGTCAATGCTGGTCAAATCCAACCTTTTTGGTTGTAAAAGTAGCAAAAATCTGAAGTTACCTAAACTGATTTTGTTTTGTTTTAGAAATCAGTTAGGATTAGAAAAAAACGAACCTAGCCTTTTTTATTGTAAAAGCAAAAACATCTGAAGCGATAATGCATGTACGTTTGGATGAAAATTGTAATAACTGGGAGGAATGCTAGTGAAGAGGAGATTAGACAAGAGCAGACTTAAGACTGTGTATTCCAGAACTCTGTTTTGCATATAATCAATTCTCAGAACTTAATCACAGGCAACGTTTCATCAATTATGGTGTTTATGTGTTAATGTTTTTATCATCTGAAGTTTTTCTAAGTGTGCCATCAATGCGTGGACGGGCCCTACGTGAAGATTGGTATACTTTCATTTCTGTTTCATAGAATCTAGTCTTCAGATCTTAATAGCGTTTGATGTCATTTCATTGCTTGTGAGTTGATCAATTTGATTAGAAGTTCTTGTGATTGTTATTGAATGATTCATAGTGGTAGCTTGCAGATTCAATTGCGAAATTATTGAATCAGACTTTGTAAAAAGGTTTAATTGAACGTTGAATTTCAAGATATTTCTATGGACTCTGTTTTCATGAATTTGATTGTTAGTATGCTTAGTGTGTAATATGGGAAAGAGTTTTTGTGAATGATATCCTTGTAAGAGGATTGAGAACTCAGAATAGTAACACTTTGTTTTCTTAGGACAGTTGATTAAATTAGGTGATATAAGTGTTTGAATTGTGAAATGAAACATACCTCAATCTCTTGTAAAAGAGTGTTGTACCCTGTCACAATCAACACTTATCTAGATAGATGAGATCCTTTTAGGTCTATAAACTTTAGACACGTGCCTCTAAGTTTACCTACCTTGTTTGACATTAAATTTAGTATAATCTAGCACCCTGGATTGGTCACTACATGGACTAACTAAAATTGGAATGTATCCTGAAATGCTATTTATAACAATGCTATTTTTAGCACTTCTATAGTTAGCATTTCGTGTTGTTATTTTCAACACTTCCTCTCAACAAGAAAGGGATTATTAGTCACCCCAATCCTGTCTTTGTGGAACTCGAACATGCATTTTGACAATGCCTTAGTCAAAATATCTGCATCCTGCTCCTCGGTCGAAACATATAACAACAACATGATCCTCTTCACCACACAATCTCAAAGATGATGGTAATGAATATCAATGTGCTTGGACCTGTCATGAAACACTGGATTCTTAGAGAGTTTGATACAACTCTGATTATCGCAATAGATCACTGTTGGATCCATCATTTGACCAAACAATTCCACTAGAGTCTTCCGCATCCAAATGGCCTCGCATGTTGCCTGACTCGCAGCCATGTATTCATCCTCTACTGAGTTAAGTGAAACTGACCCCTGTTTCCTGCTGTACCCGGAAACTGCAACTACACCAAGGTTGAAGATTCCTCCAGAAGTGCTCTTCTGGTCTGATGGACTCCCTTCCCAACCAACATCTGTGAAGCCCTGAAGCTTCACTCCCTTTCTCCATCTGTACCACAATCCATACTGAGATGTGCCTCTGAGGTATCTTAGCACATGCTTCACTGCCTTCCAAAATAGCTTGGTAGGCTGGACCATAGCTTGACTCAGCTGGTTCACCGCAAAGCATAAATTTGGTCATGTGTTCACTAGATACATTAGTGAACCCACAAGCTACCGATAAATAATAGCAGTTACTTCCTCACTTGAAGTAGCATTCTCCTTCCACTAGTTACCAGCTAGAGGAGTCTGCATGGGCTTGCACTTTTCCATGTGTAATCGCCTGAGTATCTCATTGGCATACTTGCCTTGAGACACAAATACTTCCCCATCCTTCTGCCACACTTCCATGCCTAGAAAGTAGTGCATGAGGCCCGTGTCTTTCATCTCAAACTCTCTTGCAAGGTCCTCCTTGCAAGACTTGATGAACTAATCATCACCTGTCAAAATCAAATCATCAACATAAAGTACAATGATCAATGGCTTACCTTCTACCATGATGTGGCAAAGGTTCGCATCTGCTTCACTCTTGGTGAAGCCCAACCTAGTGAAATAGTTGTCGATCTTGGTGTACCAAGCATGAGGTGCTTGCTTCAACCCATACAATGCTCGCTTGAGTCAGAACACATGTGACTCATGATCGAAGGTCTCAAATCCTTTGGGCTGCTCAATGTACACCTCTTCCTAAATCTTCCATAGAGGAACACAGTCTTCACGTCCATCTAGTGGATCTTCCAACCCATCTGAGCTGATAGTGCCAACATCGATCTGATAGATGAGTACCATGGTACAGGAGCAAAAGTCTCATCCTAGTCGATCCCCTCAACCAGTGAGAAACCACGGGAAACAAACCTTGCCTTATGTTTCTCAAAACTGCGATCAGCTACCTACTTTACCTTGTAAAGCCATCGGGAACTCACCGTTGACTTGTCCACTGGTCTTGGGATAGAATCCCACACACTATTCCAAATGATAGAGTCATACTCCTCTACCATAGCATCAACCTAGACTAGTCGCTGCACTGCTTCCTCGAAAGAAGAAGGTTCGGTCACTACACAGTCCCAAACCAGGGCCATGTAACTAGTGTACCGCTCGGGTAATCTCCTCTGTCCACGCTAAGAGAATGGTTTCCCCACATTCTCTCGCACATCTAGTTTCAACTTGTCAACTTCCCTTGAGCATTTCCACCCATCTCTGGAAGACTCTACATGAGTGGATGTCTCCACTACCATATCCTCTACACGCGGCTGCTCCGCATCAGTATGAGGCTCCTCCTCCTTTGGAACCAAAAGTTCCTCCTCTGCTTGAAACTTGAGCTCCCTCTCAAGTGATACTCGCATGGCTTTCTGCTTGTCAAACTTCATATCTCTGCGCACCACGGTCTTCAAACTAGTAGGCAGGAACACCAGATAGTTGTGGGGTGTATCAGTGTACCCCACAAGTATCCCCAACTCAACTGTTGGATCTAGCTTCTTCCGGGCATCTTTGGTCACATGGCAATAAACCGATGATCCAAAGATGCTGAAGTGAATCACATCTGGTCGCTTCCCAGAAAATGCCTCCATTGGTGTCTTTATCCCCAGTATACGGTGCAAACTTTTGTTCTACAAGTATACAACTTTATTGCATGCCTTAGCCCACAAATGAAGTTGTAGGTTTTGGTCATGAAAAGTCACTCAAATTTCTCCCACAATAGATTGGTTCTTCCTTTCGGCCACCCCATTCTGTTGTGGGTTATGGGGTGCCGTCAGCTCCCGTTTAATTCCTTCTGCTACGCAGAAGTCCTTAAACGTACATAAGCATAAGAGAGGGAGACACAAAGATGGAGGGGGAGAGAGAGAAGGAGAGAAGGAGGGAGATAGTGAGAGGATTGGAGGGTGGAGAGAGAGAGAGAGACGGGGGAAGAGAGAGGAATGTAGGAGAGAAAGGGAGAGAGAGGAAGGATTAGAGAGAGGAATTGCAAGAGAGGAGGAGATAGGGAGGGAAGAAGAAATGCATAGAGAGAGAAGTGGTGAGAGAGGAAGTGACAAGGGAGAGATGGAGAGAGAGAGTATGCTTAGGGGGTGAGATAAAGAGACAAAGAAAGAGAGATATAGAGAAGGGGGCCAGAGAAGGAGAGAGGGATGGATATAGTAACATAGTTGGAGAGAGAGAGATAGAGTGATGGGGGAAGAGATAGGATTGGAGGGAAGAGAGAGAGAGAGAGAGAGAGAGAGAGAGAGAGAGAGAGATAATTAGTGACAAGACGTGAGAGAGAGGAGGCGAGTGATGAGGGAAGAGAGAGGATTGGAGTGAAAAGCGAGAGAGTGATGGGGAAAGAGAGAGGGAGGTAGGAGAGAAAGCGGGAGAGAGGATTTATGAGAGAACGGACTTGAGAGAGAGGAGGAGAGACAGAGGGAATAATAAATACATAGAGAGTGAGAAGTGGAGAGAGAGAGGTAGTGACAAGGGAGAGATGGAGAAATAGTGTGTATGTTTGGAGGTGAGAGAAAGAGACAAAGAAGAAGAGGTGAAGCGGAAGGGGGAGAGAAGGAGAGAGGAGAGAGGGAAGGATATAGTAACAGAGTTGAAGGGTGAAGAGAGAGAAAGAGATAGAGAGAGAGAGGATGTGAGAGAGTGGAGAGAGGGAGGTAAAGAATAAAGAAATACAAGAGAAAGGTGAGAGAGAGAGGGAGAGACAAAGTGATTGATGGAGGAAAATATAAAATATATATAAAATATATATAATTATATATATATAATATATATTATATATATATAATTATATTAAATATTATATATATATATATATATCTAAATAAATATATGTGGTGTGTGTGTGTGGGGTGTGTGTGTGTGTGGAGGGGGAAGAGAGGGAAGAATATTTATTGCACTACATGCATTGATTTTAGTGTAGATTCTGATTTCTAATGATATTTGATTGCTTGCACTAGATGCATTGATTTCAATGTATATGATTTCTAATCATATTTGATTGCTTGTATTACATGCATTGACTACAATGTAAATGTTGCTTTCTAATCTTATTTATTTTCTTGCATTAGATGCACTAATTTCATTGTAGATGTTGATTTCTGATTTTATGTAATTGGATGTATGGTGGTATATTAATTTTAAACTGATTTGACTAATATCGTGCATTGATTTCAGTGTAGGCATAAAATAGTATTGACAATGTACATTGATTTTTGTGTTATAGTGATTCAACCTATTAATATTTGCGAGAAATAGAGACAAGGTATGATGTATACTATAATATCTTGAGCTAAAGATTTAAATGGTTTATGATTTAACCTGTCCTTTTCATATAATCGATATGGAAATATGACAAAAGTAACAAAGGTGACAATAAAAATAGTAGACTAAAATAACTTGAGAATAATCACCTATTTGTAATTTACTATGTTCTTATTATTCACATTTTCTATCATTCAACACTATTATGTTGTCACTTTACATTCAAAATTTTAATTTCATCATTTTTCATCATTAATGTTGCTCACGATATTTATCATCTCAACAAACTAAGGTAACTAAGAAAATTTAAAATTAAAATGACCAGATTAATCTGAGACATATTTAGCATATTTAAAATATTATATTAATATTAGATGATTTTACATATTATTGATAAAATCAATCATCCGTTTGTTAGATTTTCTTTGGGCTCACACGACTGAAAATAGCCTAGATCCATGTTAACTCCGGATCTATCAAGCGCCAAGAGGGAAAAAATCACTCGAGGTGAAAACCTTTTCTCAAGTTTTGGACTCAAAAAAGAGTTTTGCACATCAAGAGATTTGATTGCTCTTGTTGCTTGCTATATAACAAGCTTATGGGACAAATACCATGGACCAAATTATTATTAATACCATGCAAAAGAACATTACCAACCCTAATATTATTATTATTACATTTATTAAC
>APFE030478341.1:0-14950 GCA_000404065.3 Pinus taeda
AACCCCCCTTATCAATTTACTAGCCTAATATCTTTGATCCTAATTGGTCAGCTTATCATATTGAAAGATCTACCGAATCTGACCCGAGAGAGCCTTCTCATACCTCGTAGGGCTTTGGTCAACTTATCATATTGAAAGATCTACCGAATCTGACCCGAGAGAGCCTTATCATACCTCGTAGGGCTAGCTACGAGGTGAAATGGTTTGATGTAGCCTTGAGAGTTTGTCTATCTCAGCCTAGGTGAATTCCAAGTGCTAACACAACAAGCAACAATGAACATAATAGAGTACGAAAAAAACAATCTACTTAAAGAGTCAAGGAGCTTCAAGCTATCAATATGCGATTTGACATAAGATATAGGAAATAAACCATTGATTTGTATTAATATAAACAAAATTAAAACTTACAACCATGCCTCGTCATAAGTATCCTCAAAGGGTCTTGTCAGCATGTCTCTGCAAGCATTCACTCATGAAGTGTCTCCCAAGAAGATGAATAACTCTCTCTCCCGCCCAAAAGGCAAAAATGTGAGGCTATAACATTCATACAATCAAGCCAAATCCACACAAAACCATCCCAGGCTAAGCTACTTTCAAACTCTCTCCAAACCAATTGAGCTACTTGCACTATTATTCACTACTAAACTCTGAAGCTAACTGATCTTAGCCATGGAGGAGGTATTTATAGGAGGAGGAATCTCCGCAAGAGATGGGAGAAAGAGTTTATCCCTTTGGTAGGTTGCACAAAAGGTGGAACAACCATCCCAAAGGAGAGGGGTGAGCTCATTTGATCCAACAAACAACCTAGGACCATCCATGAAGCTATTACACTCCGAAGCTTTGATAATTTGTTTAAAAAACTCCCCAAAAGTAGCTCATCGCGAGTGCAACACAGAGACAGAGCGACGATGTCACTAGGGCTAGTTCAAACTTGGCCATCTTCACGGGTGGAAAAAATACTAACCCGTGAAAACCCATAAACATAAGTAAAAAAGGATCTACTCCAGGAATAATAAACTGGGGTATTCTTCCTGAGATGACAAGGAATACATTGACACATAATTTGCAACATGACACAAGGCAGATGTCAATAACCTAGACTGGCAGTGTCCAGAATCAGGGCATGTAGGGTCGATGACAAATTACTGTGTAACAATAGGAAGGAGCGATGTTGGGGGGATGTGATGGTTAAACAAATGTGTGTTCATGCTTTCCCACATCACTTTGCGATGGTGGATCTATTTGATGAGGGGACAATGGAGAGTCAATTGTGACAGTGACTGTATTTGTCTGTGATTGTGTAGCTCCATCACCAAAATATGTTGAGTGGGGTTTGAGCTTGAAATTATTCTTGGGATGTATTGACCTATTAAGGAAATACTCGAATCTATCCCAAAGATAAGGAAATTTCATCTGGCTCTTTGGAGCTTGAAACTGCAAATCAAGGAAGTGCTGCCAAAAATTCATAGGTGATTCGTGCGAATCCTTCTGTTGTTGTAAAAGTTTCTGGTCAAGATATTCTGGATCAAAATGATAGAAAGTATCTTCAATGAGACCACAGAAGTGTTGAAGTGAGTGCACGTTGTCAGCTAGTAGGTTGCACAACCACAGATGTGGAGATTCGTAAAGTGTGTGTGCAAGCAACAAATTGGCTTGTTTGTCAGAACATCCATCATCCTCATGAAGAAAGGCAAGGAGGTCATGTAATAACTCAGTCCAGACCACTTTTCCTTCACCATCATACATGTATGCGGAGAAGATATCAAAGAACTCCCTCATGATGGTGACAGATTTGGCATGCGAAAAACATAGTGGAGGGATTAAAGTGCAAGACTCCATGATATATATATGCAAAGGTTCAAAATAGGATGAGAGGACACAACTTTTCTTCTGGCCCTCCTTCTAGCGCCAGAAATGTTGATGGCGCTGGACTCGCCTACATGTTAGGGGGTCTCCTCGGGAAGAAGTCCCAATTAGACCTCAGTCCGTTTGGTGTAGGAGTCCCAGCAGTGGGTCGTACGATAATGCCTTGACTATGATTTCGCACAGAGGCAAGTAAGATGTCCCTGTTGGTAGCAAGGGTGTGACAACTGCGGCAAGACAAAGAAATTGCATGAACAGTTCTAACACACGGAGAGTGAGGTGTGTGCACCCCTTGGAAACATGTGATAACACGTAGCTTGGAAGGGAACACATGAGTGAAGATGCATCACAAACTGGAAAGAAAGTTAGCTAACAATCTAAAGTGATGGTTAAACCAATCAACACATTTTAGTAAGATTCATACATACTTATACAGAATAGTCCATACATGCATGCGTAAGAAAACATATACATATACCATTTAGAGTAAACAAGATAACTATAATACAATATGAGATATGCATGAAACATGTTGGCTCTGTCATATTAAGAAGTGTAAGTTCCAATCATACATTACAACCACAATCGCCTGCTCCTCCAAAGAGATATACTAGCTCTGCGGAGTGGAGAAGCCAGGGCACATTAAAATACTGTCCAAGCTCTCTCTAAGATAGTCTTATCGGAAGCTTGGCTGACCAAAATCCTATACAATGAGTTATGAGGGGCTCTTTATAGCAAAGGGCGGGGTGGCCCTTGAAATTCCCCTTTGTGACAGTTCATCTACCCTCATGAATCTTCATCTACTCTATGACTATTACATCCAGCTATCAACACTTCAACTTCCACTTGACAAGATGTTACATACAATCTTCACATGTACCCATGTGAGAAAAAATGGCTTGAGCAAGGCATGCAAGACATCACTAACATTTGGACCGTTGTGGTGAGACCAACTCTTTGACATCCTTGTGATGGTCGATGGTGGCGAACTAATGCCAAGCTTGGTCGTCTGTGATGGTGTTCATGCGCTCAATGTTGACATCTTGCTGAAGTGAACTCTTGCCTTTGTTGCATCTAGGTACACTTCTATTTCTCCTCCATCCAACTCATCTGATAGCATGCACATGGTCGTCCTTGGTGTGACCGAACTGGCAACATATTGATGAATAGTGTCTGCGTTGATCTCCAAGCATGTGCTGGTGGCCATGTGCATCGACTTGTCAAAATACATGTTTAGTTCCAGTTAGACTTGCTTCATGCCTTTGCCTCGGTGAGTGTGCCAAATGGGTGGGATCGCATGCGTGTGCACAATGACATGCATGTCGTTGAATTCCCTTGCATGCGATCAATAGCACTGCTCACCTTGTATACTCCATGCCAACTGCTGGGATGGATCCATAACTTGTACGGGTGTAGTTTCATCTGTTTGTGTATGTTGCACCCCCTGCTGTTCCTGTTCCTACTGCAACTCATTCTCTTTTCTATGCAGCTCTTGTTCTTCCTTGAGTTGCTAATTCATCACATGCAACTCCTTCTCTATTACATTCTCTACCTTCACACGATCTTCATGTCACACCGTCACCTCATAGCCTCAATCTCCAAAGCTGCTTTCATCATGAGTGGATCTGCTTTGAACTTGCAGCTTTGCTCTGCCTCTATGTTGTCAACAACCTTCCTCTCGGATTCATCACGTACAGGTGTGTTGCCTTTTGCTATTTCTGATGGTGTTGCTCGCTGTGATGTTGTTTTCATTGATCTTGATATCCTTGTCCATGAAAAACTTGATGTCTTCATGGATAGGCAAGTTCATAGACACTTGACTGACTCCATCCCCATTTGGACTCTTAACAGTGTCTTTGACTCTTCTCTCCTAGAAGCCATTGTACCTGTGATGCTGAGATACAGATGAACACATGTGATGCCTAGAGACATACCAACATTCATGGCAAGCAATCTATTAGTCGAAAACCAAAATAAACTTGAGGACTGACTTGCAACATACCTGTGTGATTGAACGTGAAGGTTGCATGATTTTTGTCGAGAGGTAGGGAGACTCACTGCGAAAACTACATAAGGAGCAGTCCGGGTTGTCAGGAGGCTGACTGACTGATAGAACTGCATAATGCATAGTTCAGCCTGGCTAGCTAAGGACAGAAATTGCGCAATGCATAATTTCAGTGAACAGTGACATGTAACCAGCAAACTACATTGCGCAGTTTCTGGGGCCAGCAGGACACTGCCTCCAAGAATTGCGCAATGCAAGCCTGGAGGTTAGTGTTGGGATAGGCTTGTGAAATTTCTGGAGGGAAGGCAGAGCCTTCGCTTCCAAAAATGAGCAGTGCTATCCAGGAAAGGGACGGTCCAGGCAAAGGCAGCCCAGTCCGGCCGATGGGCGACTAAAAACATGAGAAGTCTGAATGCATGGTGAGATGAGTGCAAACAAGAGTGAATGATCATACATGCAAACAACAAGTGTGGGATTCAGAAAATGGGAAAGCATGCATGTGCGTGAAGCAAGTCACTGTGATGGTGACCATTCATGCAAAACAATGTCATGCATGAGACGACAGTGAGATGTGAGCGAAAATTGAAACGATGCTTCTATAAGTTAACATACATCAAAACGATAGAAAGTGCTCACTGAAATCAAGTAGGCAACACTCACACGAAGCAAAACACAAAAAGCGATAGAAACACAATGCAAGACATGAAAGGTGGGCTTACCCCAAGACAGCTGAGCTGAATGTGCCGACAACTCGTATATGGAATATGGGATGTTAGAGCTGTAAGGTCAATGTGAGGAATGAGCTCTGTAGCATCTGGTTGATGATTTTTTATAACATTGAGGTTGAGACACTCATGCCACAATTCTAGGAAAAGCAACACTTGGTGGGAGGTTTCTAAAATGATCCTTGCATGTAACCACCAGCTGCTAAAAATAGATCCTCGAATCAAGGGATTCCTTTGCATTCTTCCTTGGGAGAAGCAGTCCATGCATGCAAATCAGTTTGCTCGGTCCCGGAGGGAAATGGTCAATC
Source organism: Pinus taeda (assembly GCA_000404065.3). Lineage (NCBI taxonomy): Eukaryota > Viridiplantae > Streptophyta > Pinopsida > Pinales > Pinaceae > Pinus > Pinus taeda. The sequence continues at coordinate 4,902 of APFE030478341.1, forward strand.
CAACTACATATGCAACAGTCTGCTTGGTTGAGGGAAAAAATGCTCATTTATGGGAGGGAGTTGGGCTAGCTACCCAGGAGGATTGCACAATTTCTGGGCAAAACAACTGACTGCTACCCATAATTATGCAATTTATGGGTTGAGCAGCCTGGCTGGGAGGAATTGCGTAATTTTCTGAGTGAATAGTGATAGGCAAAATTGCACAATTCTGGAGCCCAGTAGGCTACCAGACATAATTGCACAATTTTTGAAGGGAAGGTTGGTTTCCCCCCAGAAGTGCACAATTTCCTAAGGGAGCTGCTCAGCCTGCAGCTGGACCAAGTCCGAAGAAACAACCTGTGGGGGGGACGCAACAAGCTCTGACGCACAAGCTGGCATTCTGCAAGAAAATCATTGAAGCTTGTGTACTTGACAAGGAAAGGCATACTGCTATGAAAGTTTGGTATGGAGGCTCCAAAACGAAGCTAAGGAAAAATTTTGGAGGGTGGTTGTAGTCGCTACAACACATACTAAGGCCTAGTAGTCACTCCCTTTTCAGCTAGAAATGCATCCTATGCCAGCCTAAGCCTTCCCTCTCTCTCATGTGTAGTACATAATTCTATTCATCAAGGACCTTCTCCTTGTTGTTTATCCTTCTTCCCTATGTCATTCTTATCTCTACCTCCTAGTGTGGCACACTACACACTTCCAGTGGACATTGGTGCTCCTCCTTGTGGCTTACAATTGTGCCCTACACCCTCCTTGTGGCCTTGGCCTTCCTCCCTAGCGCATGACATAGTTTCAATGAACAGTCCCTATAACCACATCTCTTGCAATTGCACCCTGCACACACCTTGACCCCTCCTCTTCAAGAGTTGCGCATGGGGCAGTCTCAATGAGAAATAATGCCCTTCCCTATCTCTTGTAAGTGCGATATGCACCCAAAAGGGCCTTCCTTCTCTCCATTGTGCACTATTGATCCACAATTATAAATTTGCATGAATCATGTTAGAAAAAGAGATTTTTGGGCTAATGTTTGCTTTCCATGAGTGATTCGTAGCTGCAAGTGTTCCTAGTAAGCATGGAAAAAGATGTTTGAGGAGACCTATCAAGAGAGGTTGTTCAAGGCATAATTTTGAAGACTTAGGCACAAAGGAAACATATTGTGATATTTTAAAGGACATTGGATTCCGATGATCAAGGAGACCCACGAAGACTCAATTACATCTCAAGACCCTTTGGAGGGTAGAAAGTGATTAAAATGCAAAACCTATACAGAGTATTGAAGACATAATGGAAATATTGTCACTTCTCAAAGAACTCCATGTTACAAGTAACCATGGGTCTAATTCTTCAATGTCAATGTCTTGTCCTGTTGTCTTCACATGAGGATGTAATTTTGGAAATATTATAAATGTGAGTATGTGGAAGTCTAGGAGTCACATATGGACAATAAATTCATTAGGAAAAGTCCAAAAGTCATGTAAAAGTCCAAAGGTCACATTAGAAGTCTAAGAGTCATGAGGTTAGTTCAAGAGTCACAAGGATGTGAAAGGTCATTCCTCTTGTTATAAAATAAGCCTCATTACTCAAGCAAGGGAGTTTTCACCTTGGCTTTTCTAACTAGATATTAGAGAGAAAGATTGTTCTCATGGAGAGAAAGTAGTATTTTAATTCTTCACTATTGGAGCTAGTGGTGCCACATTGTATCAATGTATCTTGGAATTTTTTCTTAATATTTGAATCTTATTGAGCCAACACACTTTCATGAATGCATCCTGAATATTGTAAGGCTATTCTTTGAATGTTTGCGATATATGTTTGTGTTCTTATGTATTAAATAAATTTAACTATTTCATTGGCTTTGGTGCTCATCTTGTTGAACGTGTGTTGTAATTATTTTTAATGCTTGTTATGTCTATGTAAACTATTTCGCTAGATGGTTAATGATTCTCTCATATGTTTGTGTATGTGCCTTTATTAGAATAGTATTACTAATTTTCTTCTTAAGACTCACTTTCTCTTCCCTTCCGGTGAAAAAACCTTGATACATATTGCAATCGAACATTTCAAAGGCATCCTTGCTCATTCAAAAGTACAAATGTGTTTCTCTCTTATGCTAATTATTACAGCCAAGGAAAATCTTTATGAACATGACAGTTGGGCCACATTTCCAGATGGGGTTCTTATATGAAACAATGTGAGGTTTAATTAGGACTTCATATCGGGGATACCCTCTATATGTTGGCGGGATTCAACACCATCAACAACTGGTAGGATGCACAAATTTGATAACATTGTAATATTCCAAATACAAATTTATTGAATATTGCATCAAAAAATTAGGTTGTCAAATTCAATAAATAATTTGCAAAAATTGAGGCACAAAAAAAAAACTGGAAATATTAACTACAATTGAACATTATAGAAGATAATCATGAAAAATAACTCAACGTTCTTTTATTGATATAAATTTTCTTATACAAGAAACTAGAAATGGATGAGGTGATGGTCTAAAAAAGATCTACAATAATGTTACAACTGGACTAGAAAATAAGCTGATTTGATGAGTGCTCTTGTGAATTTTGAGTGAATTCACCAAGGCAGGGTATGTGTTTTCACCCACTCTCACTGAATCACCAGAGGGGTTTCGTCCTAGGGCTACTATAATAGAGAACTAAATTCCTCTAACCAACACCAAAGACACTTACTTGAAACAAAGATGTCTTCAAATGATATCCTTCTCCTCCTTTTAAAGATTCAATAGATAGATCTTCAAGATTTTAGAAGTATGTTATTTTAATTATTTTAATATATTCTAGAAACTCCCTATTTGACTCCATCTCAATGACTTTTAATTTTAGTTTATTTCAATTAAGTCACTTTTGTCCTTTTCCTCTAATTAATTATTTTCCCCTCCTTTTATTCAATTAAGTGACTAATTAAAGTCACTTTTAATCTGGGAAAATGGTAAATCATTCAACATACTTTATTTTTCCATTGGAAGTCTCTCCTTCATCCTATCCTATAGATCTTCTCATTCCAATTCCAACAAGCTATTACATTGAGGTGTTCCATCAAATATTCCTCTTAGAATTCCATCTCAAGCGTAAGTAATAAAGTCAAGTTCAGTAATAACCTCCTTTTATGAAAGTTGTCAGAATGCAACAAAACAAAAGGCAAGTTGTGTGGGTGATGGAATATGTTAAGTAAATTGCATTGGATCCCATAAACACTCCTCGAAACTCCACTGAAACCCTTGCTGACGTAATTCTTCTCCTGCGGTGTGACCATCACATGGACTAGAAATCCATCCTAGTTGTACTATAGAGGAGACTGAAAATGGTGACATTAGAAATATTCATGGATCATGGAGAATTATTTAGAATTCTTTCTAGGAGTTTTTTCTTGGAAAAAGGAAAGGGTGGTTTAAAAGAGGAAGTAATGAACTTTGTACTACAACCAACATTACATCTATGTAAACATCTATATTAATTGTGATTTAATCAGAGTTTATTATTTTTGTTTGGATGTAATTATATCCCTTACAATGAAAATTAGGTTTATTTCAAGTGGTTGGGAGGAATGATTGTTATCCTCCCCACCCAACTTCAATTCCTGCAAGTGACACATTGAGCTCATAATAAGAATTATTATAATGGCTTTGAGTCTTGTTTTCTACTAGCCTGTGATCCTTAAGAATCTATGGTTTACCATAGGTACAACCCTCAAAACAAAAAAAAAAAATACTTAAACTTTTGTCCTAAATAATTTAGGGTTTATCTTAGATATAATCCTCAAAATTAAAAGAAGCACTCAAAAGTTTTCCCTACACATAGATCCTATAAAAAAATGAAATTTATACACTTAAAATATAAAACATTTGCCCCAATATATATCATATTATTTGTCATTCCAATAGTACATCCCAAAGAGCATTCTATATATTATCTAAAAGATGTACTATACAACATTTCAAAGAGAAAATCTAAAAATTATCCTTGAGCATCTCCCTAATTATATCCCGAATATAGTATTTAATATTTTTGTTCAAATGGCCAATATAGTGTAGATGGAAATATCTAAGAAAAAAAATAATAATATTAATTTCAGTCATCATATTGGTCTCAATTTTGTTCAAAACATGAATTTAAATTAAAAAATAATGAAAAATGAATTGTGCGTGTGCGCGCGCGCACACGGGCGAGCATGCATGTGTGCGTGTATGGGAGGGGTTATTGTTAATCTTAATGGAAAAATTGAAATTCAGTACAATTGGGTGTTGGGTAGTTGTGCAAATAATTCGATAGAGGAATATGGATCACTGCAAGAACTCTTTCCGGCCAAAGAAGAAAACATTGAAAATTTATTGGTGTTGGGATATTTGCAACTAGTTTTCCATCACCTTATTCATGGATTTTTGCCTAAGAATTGCAGGTTGCGAAGCATTATTGATTGAAGAAGGAATATGAAACTAGGCTTCTCTACAATTAGCTTCTTTTATGTGTTGAGAATAAACAATTTTGTTGTAGATGATCTTGTCAATAAAGGTGTAAACTTAGACACAAGATTTCTAATGAGAAATGGCACTCCTTCCCTCACAACTATTCCTTAACAATGGGTTGCTATGCAATGTAAATTTTGTTTGTATCTATAGGTTTTTTGGAGAATCTACACCTAGAAAACCTTGTGTTCTTTAGGATAGTAAAATGACTAACAAATATTGAGAATAAAGACTATTGTGAGGTTAAAAGTATAGCTAGTTTCAAAATATTTTCATTGTACTCACCTAATGTAAATACCACAATTTAAACACAAATCTAATATATGCTAAAATCTAATATTAAATTGATTTAATGAAAATTTTAATTATATAAAATAAAATCTAATAACCTTAAAAAAAATTTACAATATTAAATTAATACAATATATATTTAATAATTAACAAAATTAATAAATAAATCAAATCAATATTAAAAAAATTATCAATAAAAACTTCGACAACAATATTGATAAGTTGTCCTACTTTTTTACTTATATATTGATAATTAATTTAATTAATTGAATGTATCTTGAATGAATATTCGGGGAGAAATTTTCTTATACTCTTTACCTATTTTGTTTCAATCCTTAAATATTTTAATTAATTTATCAAATAAATTATTAACGATTTTTTTTATATATTTAATAAAAAATTTAATTAAATATTTAAAATTTAGATTATTAAATATGACACACATTTCATTTTAAAAATATTCATTATAAAGCCTCGATCAGGGTGTGAGCCAGCAAACAACGCCATTAAGGTTGTCATAATGATAAGGATGGGAAGGGATGATGCCATCGCCTCCCACATGCTTGACGCGCAGGGCGGGGTGGTTGTTGGCAAGCTTAAGGCGAGCAGGAGGATGGAAGGTGGCATTTGCATGAAGTTGAGTTTACTGACTGCAAAGAGAGAGAACAGTTTAGACAGTGCAAACACACGGGTGGCGATGGCGAAAGAGGAGCGGCGACATCGGGAAGGCAAAGAGAGACGACGTCTTCAAACGCCAATAATTAGGTATGTTAACTGGCTCCACCTACATTCCATTATGCTTCCCTATGTCTGGTTTGGTAACTGAGACTTGCATGGGGGCATGGGGTTTGTTTGCGTGTGTAACTGGGATGGGGGAATTAGCCTGGAGGAGGTAGTCTGCAGGAACAATCCCAGGTCCGGGGGGTCTGTTTAGGTGTCTTTTAAGTTTTCCATTCCGTTATCTCGCATAGGGATTATAGGGATGGGATGGGTGGGAGTCAGCCTCAGGGAATTATTGTTTCCGGTATGTTTTCCAAACCCGGGAATCGAGGGGAAGAAAGCAACAATTATTGTTGTGGTCAAACCACCCCGACTCTTGAAAGGCTCTAACGCCAAGCCCCTAAGGAGTGGTAGGCGGGGAAAGGTTGTCGCGAGTTGTCTTTTAAATTGGGGGAATTGGCACGTAGGGAAGGTTGGCCAAGATAGCTGGGCAAGTTGAGACCACCTAACGAGGATCTATGTGTGTGTAACTTGCCTACTTATTTTTATAATGAAAAAAAAGATCTACCAAAGCTTAATCAACATAATATATATTATATAATATTTAAAAATATATGAACATATATATAATAGGCAATTCATTCTATAGTCCGAGTGTGAAAAGTATGTCCATTCTCTCTTGAAATAAAAAAATAGAAATATTTTCTAACATAGAAAAAGCAATGTCCTACTATAATAAAAAAGAAAAGAATATTAATTAGTTGTCCATATAATCTAATAAATTCATGTAAAGTGTGTATATATAATATTATATATATATAAAAGATGTTTAAATCCTTATACTTTTTGAAATTTTTTTTACGTACGAAGATTCTTCGTATATATCTATATATAGAAAAAAATGTTAAACGAAAATATTTTAATATTGTATAGAATAAAATATTCAATGTGGATTATGAATAAAATATTTTAATATGAATTAATATTAATATATACTTAAAAATATTAATAACAAAAAAATCAATTCAATGCACATGTTATATGTGATCTCTATAAACTTCAAAAATGATCATTTAAACAGTAAAAAAATACACATTGTTTTTTTGCACTCTAAATAAGTTGCTACCATAAAGAATTTGATCTTTTCTTTATCAATTAAATTAATGATTAAAACGAATCTATATTAATTATACTTAAATAATATGATTATATTGTGCAATAATTTTTTCATAAAAATTAATTTTAATTTAAAGTCTCCAATATATAATTAAAATATAAAAATGATTTTATAAGATTCATTTTAATTATTACATGTGATTTTATCCATTCTTATACAAAATGGTATTTCCTTAATGGTATTTTTTATTTAATTATTAAATTATTTAACTAAAAACACATTTCTCTTATTCATTGTGATAAAAAATAAATTGTAAATGCAATCTACTCTTTTTAAGTGTAAGTATTTCCAATTTTTTTATTAGTTATATTTAATATATTATTAATGTCTAATTTAATTATAAAATACCGATTGATCCAATACTTCTATACTTCCTCTTCTTCTTTTTGATCTTTAACCTCCTCCTCATCCTGATTCTCAATACAAACTATAATACTACATGAACTTATTGTAAGAAAAAACAAATTATAGGATAATAACAAGTGACAAACCCCTATTGCCCATTAGATTTTTAAGGTCCAACCTCAAAAGAAAACTTCAGGTACCAAAAAATGCTATGGTTTTGGAATATATGTTATACACATTACTCTTCTAGATTTTTATTATAAGTCCTATCCATTTTAAGGTATTCATTCTAAGGGGAAACTCTAAAAAAAATAAAGGAATGTATTTATTGTATTCATTTTAAGGAGAAACTCTAAAGAAATAAAGGGAAGCACTTGCTTTCGTAGCCTAGGGTTTTATGGTACTTGGAAACCTTAGTGTAGCTTGAAGTATTTGAGGTAGAGAGATAGTGGGAGATTATCTTATATTTTTTTATATATAGGTATAGTTGTGTATGAGCATTAGTTGTAAATTTTTGGTGGAAGCTTAATTTTGGCTAGGAAATATCCTTATCTAGGGAAGATTGATGGTTAAAGTTTGTTATTAGTATGGTGGATGTCGTATTTAGGATTAGGGAAGATTGATGGTTAAAGTTTGTTATTAGTATGGTGGAAAGTATGACTTGTATCCATTTGTATTAAGTGGGTGATATATATTTTTAATTTTTAATTTTATATTTGTGAAAAAAATATATGAGTAGTTTTTAGTGTTGGTTATGCCATGTTAAATTTAATAGCGAGAAAAATTTGGTAAGTGATTTAACAAATATGTAGAAGCTAGGGGTAGATTTATAAGTGTAATAAGTATTTTCAAACCATTAAACATCTAGTAAGTGTTCCTTATAAGATGAAAACCATATCACATTGTAAGTGTTCCTTATAAGATGAAAACCATATCACATTGTAGCACATTTCTTTCATATTTTTTTTGGATTGTTCAATATAATTGGTTAGAAAAAAGTGAAATATATATTATTGTAAGTTATATTTTATATTATTCCCTACTAATAATAATAATAACTTCAAAATTAATAGTGATTAATTATAGTAAAATAAAAATTTAACATTTAAAACATAGACATCACATCATTCTCATTAACAAAGTTTTGAATCTTAATATTGTTGTCACTATCAAGTATTTAAATCATGTATATTGATCCTTAGAGTAAATTTAATGGATTATTAAGGAAGATTTGTTGAATGAAATTACCAACTTAATGGATTATTAATGAAGGTTTTTTAAATAAAATTACTCAATAAACTGGATGAATCCAATGGGTTATTCGGGCTTGTTATTTAAAATTATTTAATTTTAATATTTTTGCAAAATAAAAAATAAAAAATAATTATTAAATTTAAATTTATTTTAGAAATAAAAAATGCAAATTATTTTAATTGTAAATTAAATTATCAAGTTTAAGTGGTGCAAGGTCAACCTATTTTACTAATCAATAAATTTATATCAACAATGAAAATTTGAAAATAACAATACAACCAATTAATGAAATAAACTTAGAAATAAAATATAAAATTTTCAAAAAATAAAGATAGATTTTTTTAGTTAATACTAAATTAGTTAGAAATTGATGGTTTAAATGTGACTAAGTCAAATTTGAATTAATGTGGTAAGGATAATATTTATCCTTTCTAACCACCTAAAAGTAAATTCAATTGACATTTAAAGTTGGAGGGTATGAGGTGGATTTAATACACTTATTAGCACATAAAAAATGAAATCATTTTAATATAATTAAAAAAAAAACCACACCTTTAACATTGTATCAAGATGACCACACCTATTAGAACAACCTGCATGAGAATTAAACCGTGTTCACCAATAATACTAAGGAAATCATCACTTTTCACTAATGAATCCAATCCATCCAAGATTTTTAGAATAATATAGATGTGAACACTCCAAAATCATTAATATCTCACCTAAAAAAGATAATATAATACCATTTAAATAAAATGTACACAATTTAATAAAGTTTAAAACAATTACTTATATCTAATTTAACAAATTAAAAATATAATAAGACACAAGTTTAATAAAAATACATACCTAAAAAAAATAATTAACCAATTAAGATAAATGATAAATTTTTAATGAATTTAAAAACTTTAAATTATAAACCATCTTGAGGAAGAAATAAAACAAATACACAAAAACAACAAAATGTCATTGTTATAAGAAGAGCTTCGGCGTAAATCACATGAAAAAGACCTTTGTCCACAAGTTGAAGACACAGATCTGGCCTATCATGCTAAATAGACTGAGCAGAGACTCCAACGGCTACATAACGGCTATTTTAGACTCTAGGACCAAGGCCAAACTTATATTAATAAATTTAATATTGTTATTGTTTTAATAATTTTAAAATTAATAATATAATGTTCTATTTCTAGAAGTTAGTAAAATTAGGTACAATGAATAGTAACATAAGTAATTTATTTAGTTAAGTAACATTAGGTTATTAATGAAATAATACTAATGGTTATTACGAATTTATTATTAATATTTTTGTACTGTTAAAATTAATAATATAATATTCTATTTCTAGCTATTAGTAAAATTAGGTACAAAGAATCGTATCATAAGTAATTTATTTAATAAAGTAATACTAATGGTTATTATAAATTTATTATATGTTTGATTGATTTCTTATGAAGAAGTAATTTAGGTTACATAGATACATTAATAATAGTATGTAAGAATAAGAATAAATGAATAAATAAAGAATTTTAATGGTAATTTAAAAACCATAAGTTATTCATTTATTAAATTATTAACTAAATATATATATGAAATGTTTATTGAAGGTCTGTTAATTTTGTATATAAAACTATACTATTTACTTTTGATGTAGTATTAAGTTTAATCTGTTTATAATTAAATTTACCAATTATTAATACTAATCTTAAGAGGTTAGTTTTGGCAATTAAATAATTTAATTTGTTTATATATATATATATATATATATATATAATCATA
>APFE030478341.1:15795-40936 GCA_000404065.3 Pinus taeda
ACATTAATATTTTTTTTCTCTCGTAAAAGTGTTTTTTCATAATTTAAATAAATCTTTTACATTTTATTAGTTTCTACTTTGTTAGGGACTATAGTATAGCATCAAAGTGCATTGACTCTGCATTATTTGGTGTTTTTTGCAATTTTAATTAAAGTTTTCGGAAAATGTTGAATAATTATATTTTCTATAAATTCAAAAATAATTTTCTAATCTTTGGGAAATTTTATTTCTAATTTTTTATTGGCTCATTGACCTATGTTGGGACATAATTCACTTGGTGGAGAGCATTTTATTTTTGGTATAGAAATTGATTAAAAAAAAACTATTTTTCTGAGTGTCCATTCTGTTGGTGAGTTCTCTAACACTAACATTAACACTTTGATATGCTCAATGGTTGCAAGTTCTTTAGGTAGGCTAAGCGGGGTAACCAAATCTCCAATTAATATTTCCTTGTTCTGAGATGATGATTACTTTTACAAATTTCCACATGGTATATTGTATTGCTAATGGTATTATTGAAACTAAAAGTAATCATATTTTTACCAGTTAAACTTCTTTCTACTTTGAGTGCCATGAATATGGATGGTAATACAATGTAAAAAGTGTTGAACTTGAGTGTCATGAATAGGCATGGTAATACAATGTAAAAAGCGTTGAACCAAGTAATCATATTTTTACCAGCTAAACTTTTTTCTACTTTGAGTGCCATGAATATGCATGGTAACACAATGTAAAAAGTGTTGAACTTGAGTGTCATGAACATGCATGGTAATACAATGTAAAAATCGTTGAACCAAAACATTTAACGACTCCAATAAAAAAAAAATCAAAAATCCAAAAACTTCATGGTTTCTATGGTGGATCTTAGTCATCTGATAAATCATTTCTATTCCAATATACTAAATTATTAATCGAAAGTGGACATTCAAAATCATGACATCACTTACTATAAAATTTCATAAATTAGAAGGTTGAGTATAATGGAGCTTTGCATGTAAAGCAGTGTGAGGGGCTTTTCACATTGTGAAAGATCGGCACAAGCAAATCTCTTCACAAGTCTAGTAAATATTTTTAAGTTTTATTTCTTAATGTGGGTTGGGGAGCTAAATAAGAGACGATTATTACTTTTACAAATTTCCACACTAGTAATGGAATTATTGAAACTATAGCTTTAACATTTTATTAAATTCATGCAATTAATCATATTTTACTAGTTAAACTTGTTGTTACTTTGATTGCAATGAATATGCATGGTAATAGAATATCAAAAACGTGGAACCAAAACATTTAACAACCTTAATAATAATAAAAACCAATAATCCAAAAACCTCGTCATTTCCAAATTACTTTTACAAATTTCCACACTTGTAATGGTATTATTGAAACTATAGCTTTAAGGTTTTATCAAATTCATGAAATTAATAATCCAAAAACCTCGTCATTTCCAAATTACTTTTACAAATTTCCACACTTGTAATGGCATTTTTGAAACTATAGCTTTAAGGTTTTATCAAATTCATGAAATTAATCATATTTTTACCGCTAAATAATTTATTTCAAAGCATGTAAAATTAAGCATTTAGGAACACGTGGCATTGATATAAGTCTAGTAAATGTTTTAAAATTTTATTTCTTAGCATGGGCTATGGAGCTAAGTAAGACACGACTATTACCTTTACAAATTTCCATGTTGGTAATGGAATTATTGAAACTATAGCTTTAAGGTTTATTAAATTCTTGGTTTTTTTTAATGGAAGCCATATAAACTTAAACATTCGTGGTGTTTAAATGTTTTAAACAGTGTGTGGAGCTTTCCACACAGTGAAAGCTCCACACAAATCTAGTAAATATTTTTAAGGTTTATTTCTTAGTGTGGCCTCATAACCTAAGTAAGAGACAACTACTACTTTTACAAATTTCCATAATGTCAGTGTACAAATCTTTGCATGTAAAGTAGAGTTTTTCGCATAGTGAAAGCTCCACACAAGCAAAGCTCCAGACAAGTCTAGTGAATGTTTTTAAGTTTTATTTATTAGCCTGGGCTAAGGAGTTAAGTAAGATACAAATATTAATTTACAAACTTCCACACTAGTAATGTAATTATTGAAACTATAGCTTTAACATTTTTAAATTCATTAAATCAATCATATTTTTACCAGTTAATCATTTATTTCAAAACATCTAAAATTAAGCATCTAGGAGCATGTGGCCTTTATTTTTCTATTTTTTAAAGGAAGACATATAAAATTAAACATTAGTTAACCCCTGGTGTTTAAATTTTTTAAACAGTGATAATTTTTCAATTAAAATTCACATTGCATCACATTGAGTAATTTTTCATTGTATGGATCTTCACACTCTCCACAATCTATTAATAATAAAATAATTAGTGGTCATGTGTGAGACTATAGAGAAAGCTTTAAAGAATAAAGTCGAGCACCCTGGGCATGCCCGCACGAAGGTGTGGCACCCAAGCGCCTAAAGGCAGTGTTGCGTGCACGAGTCAATGACATATGGGTCAGTTGGAGCACCATATGACATGATTACGCAACAGGCACCAAGGGCGACTCGGGAAGAGGGCACTGGTGATACACGCATGACGGGTGCATGTTGGGTGATATGTGTGATGGGAATGCAGCGTTCCACATGAGTGGTAGTCAGGCACAATGTGCAGAGCAAGAAAAAGTAAAGGGTGGGGTGAGACATGCGATAGTAGTTGCCCAAGAAAGATGTGTGATGGGCGGAACAAGCGTTGACGACTTTGGTGAATTCAGCGACATGGTAGCGTGCAATACATGGTGACGTGGGAAACTATGCCCTAGGAATGCCTGCACGATGGTGGGGTGCCCAGGTGCCTAATGGGGCATTGCGTGCCGGGAACATTGAGGCACCCGAATGAAGGGGTGTGCCTGCACAACACACATTGGGTCATCCTGACTTATGAAGCAGTGCCCACCTAAAAAAATGAACCAAAAATGACCCATATATGTAAAGGATTATCAGGTCCTCGAGTTGGTACCATGACCAAATGGGTGTCCATGATAATCCTTAGTGACTTATAGGTCGTGCACACCCAAGTAGTGTGATGCAACGCGTGTGGAGCATGGTTATGACATGTTGGATGCATGGGTTGGGTGTTTGTCGTACTGGTTAGACAAAGTGGACCCATAGGCATTGTGTAGAGTCTGTGGTAGAAAGGTGAGAAACTTAGGCATATCCACATGAAGGCGAGGTGCCAAGGTGTAAATAGGCTTGCACAAGTCAACAAGAAGCAGGTGAGTTGAAACGTCAAGTGACACGCCTGAATGACGAGTGTCATGGACAAGTGGGGCGGATGACACCGATGATATCCACACGATTGGCATGGGCCAGGATAGATGTGCAACAAGCATGATTGGGCTACATGAGCAGAAATTGGCACGATGTGCGAAACAAGGAAGGGCGAGTTCGGTGAAGCATGTGATAAGGTTATGTGTGATACACAACGACGTGGGTGGCAAGGCACTCAGTGGGCATTGTGTGTTGAGCACAAAAGGGTGCTTGAACATCAAGGGGAATGTCCACATGACATGACGGGTTGACCCAACTTGAGAAGGGGTGTCTACCCAAATAAATGATTGAGAAGCAACTCATTTAAATAGAAGGAAGGCACATGAGTTAGAAATCATCAACAAAGTTTGTTTCAAAAAGTGTGCAGAGCTTTTGGCATAGTGAAATCTCTACACAAGTCTAGTAAATACTTTTAAGTTTTGTTTCTTAACATGGGTTTGGGAGCTAAGTAAGAGACAACCATTAATTTACAAATTTCCACAATGGTAATGACATTGTCGAAACTATAACTTTAACGTTTTATTAACTTTATGAAATTAATCATATTTTTACCAGTTAATCATTTTTTAACAATAATGAGTAGATAGATTAGATTAATCTACACCTGTATGCGCCCAAAAACTGGAGAATTACAGATTGTTTACAATTCATGGCAGCCATATTTTCAGACTGTTCATCCAAACCCCAATTCTTTGCCAAAATTACAAAATTCCACCTATCTACCTAAATACCGCTATATACTCTACAATATTGATTCAACAACAAAATACATTTATGTTTCGACATAAAAAAAACACGGGGGACTGGATGATACTCCATTTCCACAGGATAATTGAGATCAATTCCAGATGTGTCATCCTCTAATTGACAAATCTTTGGATTATTTTCTATCTTCCTGTCCTGCATTTCGTATTCCTCCTTCTACTGTTGTTGGAGACACCTTTTCATCACCACCAACCCCTCCCTGATTTCAACATGTTCCTTAACACATCTACCATGATATGAAGCAGGGAATTATGTCTGTGGAGTGCACCTCCCCCGATCCTTCATCGAGAACCCCGTCATTCTTCCAAAACAAGGGTGGCGACGGCCCCAGGAACCCCAAACCAAGACCTCCTCATAAGAGTGGCTTAAAGCCTCCATGTTAGAAACCTGGATTACTCTAACAAAATTACCCAAATAGAAAGGATAATATCCAGACCTCTCAATTTCCCAATGAAGAACACAGTGATGAACACAAAGCCCAATGAAGATAGAGCCTCTCAATTTCCTGAAATGATAAACCCAGAGGCTTTCAGTTTCCCTGCAAAGACCACACTAGTAAAAGCCCAGAGCCCAACAATGTCCACACTGATAGGAAAAACACAGAGCTTCTCAAACACCTCGCTCTTATCAAATGTAACCCCCCTCTGCTAACATAACCTTACACTCCGGAGTGTTTCTACCCTCTAATCCCATAGTCATGACAAACATAGGGATCCACAGACTTCCGAGACCCTGCCACAGGATCCCAGATCTGGTTACCTCCAAGACAAAGACAAACCCACTATGATGGCAGAATTTTGATATGTTATTCCTGCTTAAATAGAAATTCTCAAACCTTAGCCAAATGCGGAAATGATGGACTCTACACTTACCTCTTACATCCCAATGATCCTCCATTATCATCCTAAGTGTTGAAACGACTTGCATCTTGTCTGAATTCATCATCCCCTACATGAACAGTCTGCACTAGGCCGGATGGCTTAAATTCCAGTCTCATTCTAAGTGATTTCACTTGTTATCACCTTAAATGTGGCTGCTATGGAGCCTAATCCGAGAATTGAATACCAAAATGCCCACACTTGAGAACAAGCCAGCTCTAAGTGTTACCACATTCTGAGGACAACGAGCACGCGACAATGGAAAAATATTGTCATGCTGAGGAGAGCCTCCATGGGGCAGGGAGGTGGGACGTGAAATGAGAGGGTAGATGTGATAGGGGAGGGGAGTGAAGGTGGGGGGTGAAGAAGAATTAGAAGCCAAGGTGGTTGACGTGACCAAGAGAGGCAAGTGATGTGGTGGAGGAGGTGGAATAGGGGAGGGAGGGGGAAGAAATATGAGAGGAGGTAGAGGGAAGGGCCAAGGAGGAGCCCAAAGGGAGAAATTCAGTGTATGAGAGAAGAAAAAAACCACTTGAAATCCCTCATTTCTAACTGATTATTTCCATTTTTAAAGTAGGAATAAAAATTAACTCTCAAGAGTTGGATTATCATATAAGAAATTAGGAAATAGGAAAATGACCCGCTACCTCATTAATCTCACTGCTTTCTTCTTTTATCTGGCATGCCAAGTTGGCTTGCCTGTCATCTTCCTTATTTTTCCCTCTTAGGACGTGGAAAAAATTTAATTGTCCAAAGTGAGGAAGCATTCATTGGCCTCTCCTAAGGATTTGATTCAACTTATTATTTTGAGCTGCCGAGTTGTGGTTCATATTCTTTATGATCAGAAGGGATTCCCCTAGTATATTCATATCCATGATTCTTTTTTATGAGCCAAGGTGAGACTAAGAAATTGAGCCATAAGCCTCGGCTTGATTGTTTTCCTTCTTTCCCAACCCCCAGGTGTCTTCTATGATTCCTTTAGGATCGATGAGAATCCATCCCCCTCCTACCACCCTAGGATTTCGTTTTGAAGCTCCATGAAATTGGAGAATCCACTTTTTCAAATTTTGCATCCAATCCACAAGCCCCTCAAGAGACATTCTAAGGATCCAAAGGGGGCATGGGGGGGGGGGGATATTTTGAGGAGGGAAAGGAGACTTGGGGGGAGACCTAAGGAGAGATTTGTGCAGATTATTCTTGATCCAAAGAGATATCCATAATCGGTCTATGGAATTCCATACAAGACAAAAGGGCTTTAAGAGTTGTGATTCTAGATGCCAAGAAAGTCTCTCTGAAGATCACTTTATTCCTTGATAACCATATATGCCAGCAAACATACTTGAAAAGAGAGATCCATAAATCGTTGAATATTCTTTTGGACTGAAGGGAGCCCACATAAAATTTGGGCCAAGAGTTAAAGAACTGAAGGAGATCACCGGGTCATCTTGTTCTAAGGAAAAGTGGACCAATGGCTACATACCAAAATTCTTGTGAAAACTGACATTGGAGGAAGAGATGAGGGATGCTTTCCTCAGAAGTTTTGCATAAGGGACATATGGAAGGTCCACTGAAACATCTTTTCTCTAGGTTCTCTTTCATTATATTTTTCATGAGCTAACACATAGTAGAAGAAGTTCACCTTGGGGATAATATTCGTTTTCCAAATTTTGTTCCATATTGAGGACTTTGGGGGGGTTTGGGAATTGAAAAGCATATGAAAGTATCCTTCTTTGACCGTGAAAATGGACTTCTTCCATCCCCACCTATCCACCTTTTTTTTCTCAATGGGGGTGCATCTAATTAGCTTTTTTATTGGGTAGCAGAGGCCCCGCATAATGGTTTTGGGGCTTAGAACCCGTAATTTAGGGTAATGATATTGTAAAAGTTCCGCGAAGTGCGCAAGACGCGAAATGTAATAGATCGAGTCAAAGGGTTGTTTGCCCAAAAATAATATAAAATAATAGGAAGTGAGTCAGCCTGCCCATGGTCCGCAGACCATGGGAATGTATAAATAGAGCAAGGCTCTAAGGGTAGAGGTAGCTTTTGAAAAGCTCTGATGTGTTATGGGTTTGTGAAAGTAATAGTTGCTTTGCGTCTGTAGGTTCGAGTCAAGGGTGTTGGTGGCTAGATAAAGACTCCACAACTGGGTGCCCCGAGGCCTGATAGAGTCCGCAACTGTGTGCGTGGACCCCTGCAGCTGTTTGTGCAGGGCAGAAAGAAGATTGTACTGAAACGAAGATATTAATAATGATAAGTTGGTTCTGAAACATTGTGTGGATTCTGAGTTATTGCGGATCTAGTTATATTCTGGTTTATGGGTCTGTTATATGAGTTTGAGCCTGTCTTTATGAATGATAATGATGTGCACTAGTTGTTACTATTAAATGTTTGCTTAAAAAGTAGATCAAATCTATAATAAATTCATTAATAAGAAAACGCCCCTGTGCGGATCTACGTGGAAGCACGACATCAGTACAGAGTGGCGCGAGGCCACAGAACGGTTCGCGACCTGTCCAGACCACATCAAGACATCCCAAGGGTGTGAAACCTGGTTCCAACACCCTCCCCTACTACCTCGGATGAGACCTCAGTTCGCGCTCCGCAGACTATTGCTGAAAGGGCCTTGGGTCAGGGCCCAATAAGCCAACAAATGGTTCTGTTGTCGGGACTAGGATCTACCTGAGGGATGTTTGATGTCAGAAGTTTGGAACCTTGCGAAAAAAGAGATCGAAGATTGATTGGATCAGAAGTGGTACGAGTTCGTAGGTGGCCTTAGCACACCTGCGCACAAACCAGAAGTTTAACATGGCGAACACAATCAAGTTGCCTGTATTCAAAGGAGTAGGAAGTGAAGATCCATAATAGTTTTGGTTCATAGTAATGGTAGTGTGGGAAGTGCACGGAGTTACGAAAGATAACATTAAAAAGGCTACTCTCGTAAGTGCACTACAAGATCACGCGCTGACTTGGTATATTAAGCACTCTAGTGATCAACCCAATGCCGAAATAGTGGAGATCTGGGATGGGCTAAACAAAGAGTTTAGTCGGCCAAAATCAGAGATGCAGTTGATCATAGGGTTCAAGGAGATCGTGATGCTACCAGGAGAAACCCCTTGGGATCTGGATCAGAGACTGAAGAGTACGATCCAAGAGGCTAACATGACACTAACAGATGCATAACATTGCGCATGGTTTGTGGCATCTTTAACGCCACACCTGAGGATAACACTGTCACAGCAGAAGGTCTTGACCTAGGATGAAGCATTAGAAATAACAATGAGGTTGCATGAGACTACAATACATGATCCTGGGTTGGGAGTTCAGCAGATCCACATGCAAATACAAAATCTATGCTTGGAAATGCAAAGTTTGAAATAGGAGAAGGTGTCGAGGCCAAAAGTGCATGAGGAGGTGTGGTGCATAAAATGTAAAGGCCAGGGTCACAATAAGGATCATTGTCCGATATCCACAAACTATTTGGCAGCGGGGGGACCAATGTCATTGCGACCAGAGGCACAGGCAGGGCCAAGCACGACACCCTCGCTCTGGTGCGCAATCTGTTAGGTGGGAGGAAAGCACAACACGGACAACTGTCACCTACTGCAAAAGTTTACCGAGACCCCCCAACAACTATTTTGCAATTTTTGTAGATCAGTGGGCCACGATGAACGAGACTGTCGTAGTTATGAATTATTGATGGATTGAATGCCTACCTATAGGATGTAGACTGAGGCATGAGGTCAGGATCCAGCCATGGCAATAATGTGCGGTGGGTTCCAGGGGCGAGGAAGAGGACGGGGAGGAATGGAGCGAGGAAGTGGCCGCAAGCAGTGAATCTGTTACAACTGCGCAGGACCAGGGCACTGCACACGCGATTGTACCAACCCAACCAGAATATCCTACCCCTACTGTGAGTAGTTCGATCATGAAATGATAGATTGCCCCACACTGATAGTGCAGATACCTGAGAAAAGGGAAGCACAACCTACGACGACATAGAACGTCCAAATGATGAGGTCCAAACCACGCGAGGAAGACCCCAATGTAAACATGATGCTCAAAAGTGGCACGGCCATAAGGGAGGATAAGGGGAAACTAACTAAGGAAGATGCAGGTGTTCGCAAGGAGACATGTTTGGAAGCTAGGAAGAGCTTCATGGAGGTCTCTACCCTAGGTAGTAAGGATCAACTCGAGTTGGAAAGGGATCCTTCGATGCTAACTACCTTTTTAGAGACATGCATGAAATTGCTTCGCGATAATAAGGTGGTTAAAGGATTACAAGAGTTGATAATTGGGTGTGGAGGGTCAGGTGAACCTCGCATGGTCAAGAAATTGGGGAAACATGCTTCATGTACTGGACAGGAAATGCGATTAACGGTGCAGATTGGTGACTATGACATGGATCAGATCATTTTGGACTTAGGCTCGGATGAAAACATGCTACCTAACAGACTTGGGAGTGCATGGACAAGCCCACACTACAATGGTCTCCTATTCAAATGTGAATGGAAAACCAACAAAAGATCGTGTCCATGGGGAGATTGAAAGGAATCACAATAGATACAGAAGGCGTGAGCACACAAACAGACTTTGAGGTAATAGAAATCGTGGATGACAATAGCCCCTACCCGGCGTTGTTAGGGATAGACTGGGCCACAAATATGAATGGGGTCATTAATTTAAAGAAGCGGAAAATGATATTTGAGAAGAAGTCACTCCGCGTAGTCATTCTGCTAGATCCGGCTGAAGGAGCATGCTACACTGAACCCGTGCACGATGAAGGAAGTGATGATGAATTGGATTGTATCTACAAGATCACTACACGAATCAAGATTGGGTCAATCAGACTGCAGAAGGAAGAATATCGTGGGAGTGTGTAGATTCCTGCATTGCAGATTCAGATGAGAAAGACAAGTGGTGGCATAATTGATTCAATGGAGTAACAACATTAAACTGCAACATGATGACTAGGTCGTTGTATTGCGTAAAAGCTCAGGATCGAGAACTGCCGATGTATGATGGGCTGATAGCGGTAGATGAATTCCTGACCAAGTTTGAAAGCACAGTACCAGAGTACCAACGGTTCGATACGTTAAAATGGGCATTGTGCATGACGTCTGCGCGTTGGTGGGAACACATAAAGGAACCCTTGAACACTAGCACAACTGTAGGTGGATGATGCAGATAAGGTTTGGGAAGCTAGAACTACAAATAACTGAGAAATACGATGGACGTGATGACCTGCGCATGCACCTCACCAGATGGAACCAGGCTTATGGAGAAGAGCCCCAACCAGAGTGGGTACACTTATTTTATCATACCCTGTATGTTATCCCAAGGAACTAGTATATTGAAACATAACTCCAACATGGTACAGGCGAATGGGATATCTTGCGCGAAGGGTTTTTATTGAAATTCCTATTTGAGGGCTAATGGGTGGATACTGTCGACGATGTATTGCAAGTGGTGAAGGGTGCCATTTTCAAAGTACCATTGAAACCAAAAGAAATGGTGCAGCTAGATTGGTCGCGTCCACTGAGCCAGGCCCTAAAATGTTACAACGTGCAGATAGAAGATGGTGAGGATGACCCCAAAAACATCAATATTCTGGAAACAGAGGGGAATTGCGAGGTTCGCGGACCAGCGATCAAGGACCTCGACATCACCGCGCCGCTGAAAACGAAACAAGTGAACATTGGTATGGAGGAGGAGCTGAAGTATGTAATCCTTGGGGACTGTTTGGATGATGCCATGGTGGATAATGTTGTTGAGTTACTTCGTGAATATCGGGATTTATTCTCAACCAAAATCACAGAGTTAAAATGAATCCTTGGCAACCTAGGAATGATGAAGATAACTCTAAAGCCGAATGTGAAGCTAGTCAAGCAGCAACCTTATAGGTTGAATCCAAAATATAAAGCAAAGGTCCACGAAGAATTGGATAAAATGCTTACAGTAGGAATAATAGAATCAGTGGAGGAATCCGACTGGGTAAGTCCTATGGTTATACAAGAGAAAAACAGAAGGGAGGAATTCACATCTGTGTGGATCTCAAGAAGCTCAACGATGCATGTGTTAACGATCCATTCCTAATGCCATTTGTAGATGAAGTACTAGAAAATGTTGGGGGACAAGAAGCCTACTCCTTTACAGACGGTTTCTCAGGGTACCACTAGATCAAGATTGCACCAGAGGATAGGAGTAAAACAACTTTCACTACTGAATCGGGCTGTTTTCAGTACACAATGATGCCCTTTGGACTAAAGAACGCGCCGACGATATTCTTGCGCGTTGTGGTAGCTCCATTCAAGAAATTTATACATAAGCTTTTAGAGGTATATCTTGATGATTGCACTGTATTTGGGCTAGCTAAGAAACATACAACGAGCTTACGGTTAATGCTGGATACTTGCCGACGGCACCAGATTGCGCTAAATCTAAAGAAGTGTACTTTTGTCATCCCCTTCGGGAACTTGCTCGACCATGTGGTCTGCAAGCAAGGACTGATGGTGGACTCAGCAAAGATTGTTGTCATACTCAATCTGCAAGCATCGTGAAGTGTCAAACAGGTGTGCGCCACGCTAGGACACACTGGTTACTATCGAAAGTTCATCAAGAGCTACACGCAGATCACAACACCGATGGAATAGTCATTGAAAAACAAAGCTACTTATTGTTGGAATGAGGAATGTCACAAAAGTCTGGAAACTCTTAAGGAAAAGATGGCATCAGCTCCCATTTTGGTCGTTCCAAAATGGGACATCGAATTTCTCGTGCATGTTGACGCTTCGTGTATCGCGCTGGGTGCGGTACACACACAGGAAGGAGCGGAAGGAATTGATCACCCGATCGTGTTAACAAGTCGATGGTTGTCCAAATTTGAAATGAACTACTCCACTACTGAGTGTGAGGGGTTGGCGATGGTATACGCGCTCCAGAAATACTGCCACTATCTACTCGGGGGCCACTTTAAGATGTATACTGATCATTCCGCATTAAAATACTTAGTGAATAAGCCTGTGTTGGGGGGCGCATTTGTAGATGGTTGTTATTGTTTCAGGAATATGATTTTGAAGTCATCGTAAAGCCGGGGCGTCTAAACGCAGGCCCAGATCACTTGTCCCAAATTGAGAATGGTGAAGAACCCACAAACCTAGAGGAAGGACTACCGGATGCACAACTCTATGGACTGTGTGTCGCGGCCTTATCGGTTGAATCCAAATTATAAAGCAAAGGTCTGCGAAGAATTGGATAAAATGCTTGCAGCAGGAATAATTGAACCAGTGGAGGAATTTGACTGGGTAAGTCCCATGGTTATACAGGAGAAAAACAGAAGGGAGGAATTCACATATGTGTGGATCTTAGGAAGCTCAACAATGCATGTGTTAACGATCCATTCCCAATGCCATTTACAGACGAAGTACTAGAAAATGTTGGGGGAAAGGAAGCCTACTCCTTTACAGATGGTTTCTTAGGGTACCACCAGATCAAGATTGCACGAGAGGATAGGAGTAAAAAAACCTTCACTACCAAATGGGGATGTTTTCAGTACACAGTGATGCCCTTTTGACTAAAGAACGCAACAGTGAAATTCTTGCGCGTTGTGGTAGCTCCATTCAAGAAATTTATACATAATTTTTTAGAGGTATATCTTGATGATTGGACCGTATTTTGGCTAGTTAAGAAACATACTGCGAGCTTACGGTTAATGCTGGATACTTGCCGACGACACCAGATTGTGCTAAATCTAAATAAGTGTACTTTCCTCGTCTTATTCAGGAACTTGCTTGGCCATGCGGTCTACAAGCAAGGCCTGATGGTAGATCCGGCAAAGATTGTTGTCATACTCAATTTGCAAGCATCGTGAAGTGTCAAACAAGTGTGTGCCACACTGGGACACACTGGTTAATATCGAAAGTTCATCAAGAGCTACGCGCATATCACGACATCGATGGAACAATTGTTGAAAAACAACGCTACTTATTGTGGGAATGAGGAATGTCACAAAAGTCTGGAAACTCTCAAGGAAAATATGACATTCCCATTTTAGTCTTTCCAAAATGGGACATCGAATTTCTCATGCATGTTGACGCATCGTGTATCACATTGGGTGTGGTACACTCACAGGGAGGAGCAGAAGGAATTGATCTCCCGATCACGTTTGCAAGTCAACGTTGTCCAAAGCTGAAAAGAACTATTCCACTATTGAGCGTGAGGGGTTGGCGATGGTACACGCGCTCCAGAAATACCACCACTATTTACTTGGGGGCCACTTTAAGATGTATACTGTTCATTCCATGTTAAAATACTTAGTGAATAAGCCTATGTTGGGGGGGCACATTTGTAGATGGTTGTTATTGTTTCAGGAATATGATTTTGAAGTCATCGTAAAGTCGGGGCATCTAAACGCAAGCCCAGATCACCTGTCCCGAATTGAGAATGGTGAAGAACCCACAAACCTAGAGGAGGGACTACCAGATGCACAACTCTATGCAGTGCACGTCATGGATGCCACGTTGAGGATATAATCCACTTCTTAACCACAGGAACCATGCCGTAGGGGTATTCGGTTCAGCAGAAGAAATAACCTGTGGTACGCGTAGTAGACTTTACTGTTTTTGTAGGGCACCTCTACAAAATGGGCAATGATGAAATATTACTCAGATATGTATCGAAATTTGAGCGAGGATAGATCCTTGCTGAAGCACATGGGGGGGTTGTAGGAGGACATTATGTGGGACGCACCATAGCACAGAAGATCCTTCGCGCAGGACTATGGTGGCCAACTCTACATCAAGACTCAAATGCGTACTGTTGGGTCTGCGACGTATGTCAACAGACTGGGAAACCATTGCGGAGGGATGAAATGCCACTCAAGCTATAGATGATGCTGCAACCATTCAAAAAATGGGCAATCAACTTTGTGGGACATATCACACCTCCAGGAAAGACGGGTGCACGCTATATCATCACCGTGACAGAATACTTGACCTGATGGGTAGAAGCACAACCATTTAAGGACTGCATCGCCACTACAACTGCAAAATTTTTGTTCAAGAATGTGTTAACATGGTTTGGATGTCCGAAAATTCTAATGAGCGACCGAGGAACGCATATCTTGAATGAGACTATCAGCACGCTCACTGAGGAGTTTCATATATATCATCAACAAAGTACACCGTACCATCCGCAAGCAAATGGAACTATTGAAGCTTTTAATAAGATTTTGGAGACTGCGTTGACAAAGGTATGTAATGCGTAGCGAAATGATTGGGATTTGTGCATACTTGTTGTGCTATGGTCATATCGAACAACATGCAAGAATTTGACGATCCAGACACCTTTTCGGCTAGTCTATGGCAAGGAATCTATCATGCCAATGGAATACATTGTACCTAGTTTGCAAATAGCAGTGACCATAAGCATGGCAGGCCACGGGGCTTTGGAAGAAAGGATCATGCACCAGGAAGAACTTGAGGAGGAACAATCTATGGCAGGATTCCATCAACAGGTACAAAAGTAGCAGGAAAAAGCTTGGCATGATCGCCATATCAAGATGCGCACGTTCAAAGAAAATGATCTAGTCTTAATATACGATAGCAAGTTCGAGAAATTCCCTAGCAAGCTTTGAATGTGTTGTTTGGGACCCTATGTAGCCAAAGAAGTCACAAATGGAGGCGCGGTCCAACTTGCCAAGTTGAATGGAGAACCTTTCCAAAGAAAAGTAAATGGCAGTCGCCTGAAGCACTACACGGTTGGGCTGACCACCTGACTAACCGACAGTAGGACAGTCTCACCACTCCAACCAATTGAAAGAGGGCACAGGATGATAAAACAGTTTGCAGAGGAACTGTGCGACAACAAGAGTTCGCGTAGAAGTGATATATCACAAGGATCGCGGTTGTGCGAAAGGAGCTGCGCCGTTGCGTGGACAAGCCGAAACGTGACCGTTCCTGTCACTGTTTATGACAAGATGTCTGAGTTATGGTGAAAAGGAGTGGGCAACAGGCGATTAAGAGATGAGGTACGAGCCAGATCCAGAACGATCTACCGTAGGCATAACATTACGCCACCAGAAGAGGAGGGAATAACTGAATTTGAATTAAAAAACGCTTATAAATCATAGTGTGGCATCAATCGAACAATCTGTGGTTTCAAGAGAAGTAAACTATTGCGCCTTTCCATCAGTATGGAACTGTTCATCCACGCTAAAGGAGTTAGCTCGAGGGTTGTAATCTGGCCAATGGAGTTGCAGGACTTTTTGGATAGTGGGGTGTCGACGGCCATGGGAGCCATGCAGAGTTCAACACCGATGGTAGGGGATGTCCCTAAAATTCTTAGACACGAAGCAGAACTGGTCTGGATGCTGCTTCCTAACCTATGGGCTGGTCGAAAACCCATAAAAGATAGAGGAAACACTATGAATTTGAAGATAAAGGATGGAATTACAGTTAACAGTTCGTCTTTGATGCACCTTGAAGATTGGGATCTCGCGGACAACAACAATTGTCCTTCAAAATTGCAACACAAGCTGCAGTAGGCAGTGCGTATAGTAGACCAGAGATTGGAAATTTTTTGCATTGGCACAAAGAGTTCCCGTATACGGCACCCCAGCTTGAGCTAAAATCCTATGAGGGGGTGTTCTATGTTAACCGAGCAGAGCAAAATGAGCATCATCGGTTGCATGAATTAGTAGAGGCAATGGAGCATGAGCTTGAAGAAGCGTTGCAGGAGACAAAGAGGGAGCAATAGAACGAAGTGCGTCACTCACAGGGATGGTGGACCACGAAGCCTTGGCAGCGCGTATCGTTGTACCATTGAGTGACTCAAGATGAGTCACGATGATTGTGTTGGGGGCCTGTTGGGCATCGAAGGCCCCGCGTAATGGTTTTGGGGCTTAGAAACTGTAATTTAGGGTAATGATATTGTAAAAGTTCCGCGAAGTGTGCGAGATGCGAAATGTAATAGATCAAGTCAAAGGGTTGTCCGCCCATAAATAATATAAAATAATAGGAAGTGAGTCGGCCTGCCCATGTTCCGCAGACCATGGGAATGTATAAATAGAGCGAGGCTTTAAGGGTAGAGGTAGCTTTTGAAAAGATTTGATGTGTTATGGGTTTGTGATAGTAATAATTGTTTTGCGTCTATAGGTTCGAGTCAAGGGTGTTGGTGGCTAGATAGAGGCTCTGCAGCTGGGTGTGCGAAGGCCTGATAGAGTCCGCAGCTGTGTGCGTGGACCCCTACAGCTGTGTGCGCAAGGCAGAAAGAAGATTGTACTGAAACGAATATATTAATAAAGATAAGTTGGTTCTGAAACATTGTGTGGATTTTGAGTTATTGTGGATCTGGTTATATTCTGGTTTATGGGTCTGTTATATGAGTTTAAGCCTGTCTTTATGAATGATAATGATGCGCACTAGTTGTTACTGTTAAATGTTTTCTTAAAAAGTAGATCAGATCTATAATAAATTCGTTAATAAGAAAACACCACTGTGCCAATCTATGCGGAAGCCTGACAACAGTACACAGTGGCGCAAGGCCGCATAACAGTTCGTGACCCCTCCAGACCACATCAAGACATCCCAACTATGTAGAAACCTGGTTCTAGCACCCTCCCCTGCTACCTCTGGTGAGACCTCAGTCCGCGCTCTGC
The DNA here is from genome assembly GCA_000404065.3 of Pinus taeda. Lineage (NCBI taxonomy): Eukaryota > Viridiplantae > Streptophyta > Pinopsida > Pinales > Pinaceae > Pinus > Pinus taeda. The sequence continues at coordinate 32,422 of APFE030478341.1, forward strand.
GGAATGTTGCTGAAAGGGCCGGTAGCTGTGGGATTTGTTTGGCTAATAACTATTCTAAACCTGGGTCAGGGCCCAATAAGCTAACAAATGGTTCCGTTTTCGAGATCGGGATCTGCCTGAGGGATGTTTGATGTAAGAATTTTGGAACCCTGCGAAAAAATAGATCGAAGATTGATTGGATCAGAAGTAGTACAAGTTCGTAGGTGGCCTTAGCACACCTGCGTGCAAACCAAAAGTTTAACATGGAAAAAGCAATAAAGTTGCCTATATTCAAAGGAGTAGGAAGTGAAGATCCAGAACAGTTTTGGTTCATAGTAAGGGCAGTGTGGGAAGTGCACGGAGTTACAGACGATAACATTAAAAAGGCTACTTTGGTAAGTGCACTACAAGATCACGTGTTGACATGGTATATTAAGCACTCTAGCCAATCACCCCAATGACGGAATAGCGGAGATCCAGGATGCGCTAAACAAGGATTTTAGTCGGCCAAAATCAGAGATACAATCTATCATAGGGTCAAGGAGATCGTGATGCTACCAGGAGAAACCCCTTGGGATCTGGATAAGAGAATTAAGAGTATGATCCGAGAGGCTAACATGACACTAACGGATTCAAATCACTGTGCGTGGTTTGCGTCATATTTAACGCCACACCTGAGGATAACACTGTCACAACAGAAGATATCAACCCAGGCTGAAGCATTAGAAATAGCGATGAGGTTGCATGAGACTCCAATACAGGATCATGGGTTGGGAGTTCAGCAGATCCACACGCAAATACAAAATCTATGCTTAGAAATGCAGAGTTTGAAACAGGAGAAGGCGTCAAGGTCAGAAGTGTGCAAGGAGGTATGGTGCATAAAATGTAAAGGCCATGGTCACGATAAGGATCATTGTCTGATATTCACAAACTATTTGGTGGTGGGGGGACCAATGCTATTGCGACCAGACGAACAGGCAAGGCCAAGCGCGACACCCTCGCTTTGGTGCACAATCTGTCAGGTGGGAGGAAAGCACAACATGGACAACTGTCACCTACTACAAAAGTTTACCTAGACCCCCCAACAGTTATTTTGCAATTTTTGCAGATTGGTGGGCCACAATGAACGAGACTGCCGCAGTTATGAATTATTGATGGATCGAACACCTGCCTATAGGATGCAGACTGAGGCACGAGGTCGGGATCCAGCCACAGCAATAACGCGTAGTGGGTTCCAGGGGTGAGGATGAGGACGAGGAGGAATGGGGCATAGAAGGTGTCGCGGGCAGCTAATCTGTGACAACTGCAGAGGACCAGGTCACTACACGCGTGATTGTACCAACCCGACCAGAATATCATGCCCCTACTGTGAGTAGTTCGATCATGGAATGATAGATTTCCCTAGACTGATAGTGCAGATACGTGAGAAAAGGGTAGCACAACCTACGAAGATGCAAAACATCCAAGTGATGAGGTCTGAATCACACGAGGAAGACCCCAACATAAACATGATGCTCAGAAGTGGCACGACCACAGCGGAGGATAAGGGGAAACTAACTAAGGAAGACGCAGGGGTTTGCAAGGAGATATGTCTGGAAGCTAGGAAGAGCTTTGCGGAGGTCTCTACTCTAGGTAGTAAGGATCAACCCGAGTCGGAAAGGGATCCCTCGATGCTAACTACCATTTTAGAGACATGCATGAAATTGCTTCACAACAATAAGGCGTTAAATGATTACAAGAGCTGATAACTAGGTGCACAGGGTCAGGTGAACCTCGCGTGGTCCAGAAATTGGGGAAACATGCTTCGCGCACTAGACGAGAAATGCGATTGACGACGTAGATTGGCGACTATGAGATGGATTAGATCATTCTGGACTTAGGCTCGGATGCAAACATGCTACCTAAACAGACTTGTGAGCACATGGGCAAGCCCACACTATAATGGTCTCCTATCAAATGCGGATGGGGAACCAATAGAAGATCCTGTCCATGGGGAGATTGTAAGGAATCATAGTAGATATAGAAGGCGGGAGCACACAAACGGACTTTAAGGTAATAGAAATCGTGGATGACAGTAGCCCTTACCTGGCATTGTTAGGGATAGACTAGGCCACATATATGAATGGGGTCATTAATTTAAAGAAGCGGAAAATGATATTTGAGAAGAAGTCACTCTGCATAGTCATTCTGCTAGATTTGGCTGAAGGAGCGCGCTACACTGAACCCGTGTGTGATGAACGAAGTGATGATGAACTGGATTGTATCTATAAGATCACTGCACAAAATCAAGATTGGGTCAATCTGACTGCATAAGGAAGAATATCGTGGGAGCGTGCAGAGTCCTGCACTACAGATTCAGATGAGGAAGACGAGCAGTGGCATAATCGGTTGAACGGAGTAACAGGGTTAAACTGAAACATGATGACTAGGTCGTTGTATTGTGTAAAAGCTCAGGATCGAGAACTGTCGATGTATGATGGGCTGACAGTGGCAGATGAATTCCTAACCAAGTTTGAAAGCGTGATACCAAAGTACCAACAGTTTGATGCATTAAAATGGGCATTGCGTGCGACGCCTGCACATTAGTGGGGAACACATGAAGGAACCTTTGAAGACTGGCGCAGCTACAGGCGGATGATGCATATAAGGTTTGTGAAGCTAGAACTATGAATAACTGAGAAATACAATGGACATGATGACCCACACGTGCACCTCACCAGATGGACTCAGGCTTATTTAGAAGAGCCCCAACCGAAGTGGGTACACTTATTTTATCATACCCTGGATGTCATCCCAAGGAACTGATATACTGAAACAGAACTCCAACATGGTACAGGCGAATGGGATATCTTACGTGAAGGGTTTTTATTGACATTCCTATTTGAGGACCAATGGATGGATACTGTCGATGATGCATTGCAAGTGGTGAAGGGCGCCATTTTCAAAGTACCATTGGAACTAGAAGAAATAGTGCAGCCAGGTTGGTCATGTCCGCTGAGCCAGGCCCTAGAATGTTACAATGTGCAGATAGAAGATGATGAGGACAACCCCAGAAACATTAATATTCCAGAAATAGAGGGGAGTCACGAGGTCGACGGACCAGCGATCAAGGACCCCAACATCATCGCGCCGTTGAAAATGAAACAAGTGAACATTGGTATAGAGGAGAAGCCGAAGTATGCAATGCTTGGGGACTATTGGGATGATGCCACAATGGATAAGGTTGTCAAGTTACTTCACGAATATCAGGATTTATTCCCGACCAAAATCATGGAGTTAAAAGGAATCCTCGGCGACCTAGGAATGATGAAGATAACTCTGAAGCCGGATGTGAATCCAATCAAGTAGCAGCCTTATCGGTTGAATACAAAATATAAAGCAAAGGTCTGTGAAGAATTGGATAAAATGCTTGTAGTAGGAATAATTGAACCAGTGGAGGAATCCGACTAGGTAAGTCCTATGGTTATACAAGAGAAAAAATAGAATGGAGAAATTCACATCTGTGTGGATCTCAGGAAGATCAATGATGCATGTGTTAATGATCCATTCCCAATGCCATTTATAGATGAAGTACTGGAAAATGTTGGGGGACAGGAAGCCTACTCCTTTACGGACAGTTTCTCGGGGTACCACAAGATCAAGATTGTGCTGGAGGATAGGAGTAAAACAAATTTCACTACCGAATACGACTGTTTTCAGTACACAGTGATGCCCTTTGGACTAAAGAACGCACCAGCGATATTCTCGCGCGTTTTGGTAGCTACATTCAAGGAATTTATACATAAGTTTTTAGAGGTATATCTTGATGATTGGATCGTATTTGGGCTAGTTAAAAAACATACCGCAAGCTTATGGTTAATGCTGGATACTTGTCGATGGCACCAAATTGTGATAAATATAAAGAAGTGTACTTTCCTCGTCCCCTTTGGGAACTTGCTCGGCCATGTGGTCTGCAAGCAAGGCTTGATTCTAGACTCGGCAAAGATTGCTATCATACTCAATCTGCAAGCATCACGAAGTGTCAAACAGTTGCGTGCCAGGTGGGACACACTGGTTACTATTGAAAGTTCGTCAAGAGCTACGCATAGATCATGGCACCGATGGAATAATTGTTGAAAAAGAACGCTACTTATTGCTGGAATGAAGAATGTCACAAAATTCTAGAAACTCTCAAGGAAAAGATGGCATCAACTCCCATTTTGGTCTTTCCAAAATGGGACATCGAATTTCACATGCATGTTGACGCGTCAGGTATCGTGTTGGGCACGGTACTCACACAGGAAAGAGTGGAAGGAATTGATCACCCAATCGCATTCGCAAGTCGATGGTTGTCCAAAGTTGAAAAGAACTACTCCACTACTGAGCGTGAGGGGTTGGCGATGGTATACGCGCTCCAGAAATATCGCCACTATCTACTCGAGGGACACTTTAAGATGTATACTGATCATTCCACGTTAAAATACTTAGTGAATAAGCCTATGTTGGGGGCGAGGGCACATTTGTAGATGGTTTTTATTGTTTCAGGAATATGATTTTGAAGTCATCGTAAAGCTGGGGCATCTAAATGCAGGCCCAGATCACTTGTCCCTAATTTAGAATGGTGAAGAACCCAAAAACCTAGAGGAGCGACTACCGGATGCACAACTCTATGCAGTGCGCGTCGCGGATGACCACTTTGAGGATATAATCCACTTCTTAACCACAGGAATCGTGCCACAGGGGTATTCGGTTCAGCAGAAGAAAGAACTGGTGATATGCACAACAAACTTTACTGTTATTGCAGGGCACCTCTACAAAATGGGTAACGATGAAATATTACATAGATATGTACCGAAATTTGAGCAAGGGCAGATCCTTGTCGAAGCATATGGGGGGGTTGCAAGAGGACATTATGCGAGATGCGCCATAACACAAAATATTCTTTGCGTAGGACTATGGTGGCCAACTCTATGTCAAGACTCAAAAGCGTACTCTCGGGCCTGCGACATATGTCAACGGACTGGGAAACCATCACAGAGGGATGAATTTCCGTTCAAGCCATAGATGACATTGCAACCATTCGAAAAATGGGTGATCAACTTTGTGGGGTCTATCACACCTCCAGGAAAGATGGGTGCGTGCTATATCATCACCGCAAAAGAATATTTGACCCGATGGGTAAAAGCACAACCGGTTAAGGACTGCACGGCCACTACAACTACAAATTTTTTGTTCAATAATGTATTAACGCGGTTTGGATGTCCAAAAATTCTAATGAGCGACCATGGAACGCACTTCCTGAATGAGATTATCAACGCGCTTACTGAGGAGTTCTAGATATATCATCAACAAAGCACACCTTATCATCCACAAGCAAATGGAACTGTTGAATCTTTTAATAAGATTTTGGAGACTATGTTGACAAAGGTATGTAATGCGTGGCGAAATGATTGGGATTTGTGCATACCTGCTGTGCTATGGGCATGCCGAACAACATGCAAGAAGTTGACGGGCCAGACACCTTTCCGGCTAATCTAGGGTAAGGAAGCCATCATGCCAATGGAATACATTGTACCTAGTTTGAGAATAGGAGCAACCACAGGCATGGCAAACTGCGGGGCTTTGGAAGAAAGGATCGCGCACCTGGAAAAACTTGAGGAGGAACAGTTTCTGGTAGGATTCCATCAGCAGGTACAAATACAACGTGAAAAATCTTGGCATGATCGCCATATCAAGATGCGCACGTTCAAAGAAAATGATATAGTCTTACTATATGACAACAAGTTCAAGAAATTCCTTGGCAAGCTTCGAATGCATTGGTTGGGACCCTATGTAATCCAAGAAGTCACAGATGGAGGCACGGTCCAGCTTGCCAAGTTGAACGAAGAACCTTTCCAAGGTAGAGTAAATGGCAGTCGCCTGAAGCTCTACACGAGTGGGCCGACCTTCTGACTAACCGACCGCAGGACAATCTCACCTCTCCAACCAGTTGAAAGAGGACACGGGATGATAAATCAGTCTGGGGAGGAACTGCACGATAACAAGAGTCTGTGTACAATTGATATGACACAAGGATCGCGGTTGAGCGGAAGGAGCTGCGCTGCTACGTGGATATACCAAAACATGACCGTTTCTGTCATTATTCATGACAAGATATCTGAGTTATGGTGAAAAGGAGCGGGTGGTGAGAAATTAAGAGATGAGGTACGAGTCAGATCCGGAACGATCTGTCGCAGACTTAACGTTACGGCGCTAGAAGAGGAGGGAACCGCTGAATTTGAATTTCAAAATGCTTATAAATCACATGGAGGCATCGACCGAACAATCTGTGGTTTCGAGAGAAGTAAACTATTGTGCCTTTCCATCGATATGGAACTGTTCATCATTGACGATAAAGGAGTCAGCCTAGTGGTTGTAATCTGGCCAATGGAGTTGCAAGACTTTCTGGATAGTGGGGTGTCCACGGCCGTGGGCGCTGCGCAGAGTTCAGTACCGACGGTATGGGATGTCCCAAAAATTCTTAGACATGAAGTAGAACTGGTCTGGATGCTGCTGCCTAACCCATGGGCTGGCCGGCGACCTGTAAAAAAAAGAGGAGACATTGTGAATTTGAAGATAAAGGATGGAATTATAGTTAACAGTTCGTCTCTGATGCACCTTGAAGATTTGGATCTCATGGACAACAACAATTGTCTTGCAAAACTGCAACACAAGCTGTAGTAGACAGTGCGTATAGTAGACCAGAGATTGGAAATTTGCTGCGTTGGCATGAAGAGTTCCTGTATACGGCAACCCAGCTTGAGCTAAAATCCTATGAGGGGGTGTTCTGTGTTAACCAAGCAAAGTAGAATGAGCATCATCACTTGCGCAAATTAGTATAGGAAATGAAGCAGGAGCTTGAAGAATCATTGCAGGAGACAAAGAGGGAGCAGCAGAACGAAGTGCGTCACTCACAGGGATGGTGGATCACGAAGCCTTGGCAGCGCATATCACTGTACGGCTGAGCGACTCAGGACGAGTCATGATGATTGTGTTGGGGGCCTATTTGGCAGTGAAGGCCTTATGTAACAGTTTTGTGGCTTAGAACTCGTAATTTAGGGTAATGATATTGTAAAAGTTCTGCAAAGTGCACGAGACGCGAAATGTAATAAATCGAGTCAAAGGGTTATTCTCCCAAAAATAATATAAAATAATAGGAAGTGAGTCAGCTTGTCCATGGTCCGTGGACCATGGGAATGTATAAATAGAGTGAGGCTCTAAGGGTAGAGGTAGCTTTTGAAAAGATCTGATGTGTTATGGGTTTGTGAAAGTAATAGTTGTTTTACGTCTGTAGGTTCGAGTCAAGGGTGTTGGTGGCTAGATAGAGGCTCTGTAGTTGGGTGCGTGGAGGCCTGATAGAGTCCGCAGCTGTGTGTGCGGACCCTTGCATCTGTGTGTGCATGGCAGAAAGAAGATTGTACTGAAATGAAGATATTAATAAAGATAAGTTGGTTCTAAAACATTGTGTGGATTCTTAGTTATTGCGGATTTGGCTATATTCTGGTTTATGGGTCTGTTATATGAGTTTAAGCTTGTCTTTATGAATGATAATGATGCACACTAGTTGTTACTGTTAAATGTTTGCTTAAAAAGTAGATAAGATCTATAATAAATTCATTAATAAGAAAATTCCCTTGTGCGGATCTACACAGAAGCCCGACAATAGCACAAAGTGGCACGAGGCCACAGAACGGTTCACGACCTCTCCAGACCACATCAAGGCATCCCAAGGGTGCTGAAACCTAGTTCCAACACCCTCCCTTGCTACTTCGGTTGAGACCTCATTCCGCGCTCCACGGACTATTGTCGAAAGGGCCGGTAGCTGCGGGAGTTGTTTGGCTAATAACTCTTCTGAACCTGGGTCAGGGCCCAATAAGCTAACAAATGATTCCGTTGTCGGGACTGGGATCTGCCTGAGGAATGTTTGATGTTGGAAGTTTGGAACCCTATGAAAAAAGAGATTGAAGATTGATTGGATCAGAAGTGGTACGAGTTTGTAGGTGGCCTTAGCACACCTTCGCGCAAGCCAGAAGTTTAACATGGTGAACGCAATCAAGTTGCATGTATTCAAAGGAGTAGGAAGTGAAGATCCATAACAGTTTTGGTTCGTAGTAAGGGCAGCGTGGGAAGCGCACAGAGTTATGGATGATAACATTAAAAAGGCTACTCTGGTAAGTGCACTACAAGATTGTGCACTGACTTGGTATATTAAGAACTCTAGCGATCACCCCAATGGCATAATAGCGGAGATCCGGGATGCGCTAAACAAGGAGTTTAGTTGGCCGAAACTAGAGACGCAGTCGATCATAGGGTTCAAGGAGATTGTGATGTTTCCAGGAGAAACCCCTTGGGATTTGGTTCAGAGACTGAAGAGTACGATTCGAGAGGCTAACATGATTGTTGGAGAGGTAAATCCCCTCTACGGATAGAGGCGATCCCTACTAGCCCAGAACAGGTCTAGCAACAATCAATCAATGCTACTATGCAAGCTCCTAGTTGCAATTAAAAAGTGGGTAAT
>APFE030478345.1:4981-16300 GCA_000404065.3 Pinus taeda
TCAAAATTAATGTTTTCTACTGTCTAGAGAGGATTCAAATGGTTGTTTTCCCTCTTTAGCTCTTTCTCTATCATCCCTAATCATCCATCTCAGATTAAGGCATCAGCGCTCACTCCTACCTTGCCCCAAAGATCCCCCTGCAAAAACTGTGCTCAATCCCCGCACCCTGAATTGCACTCCCTCCAATTGCCACCAAAAACCCAAAAATCTTTAAATCAACCCCCCTTATCAATTTACTAGCCTAATATCTTTGATCCTAATTGGTCAGCTTATCATATTGAAAGATCTACCGAATCTGACCCGAGAGAGCCTTCTCATACCTCGTAGGGCTAGCTACGAGGTGAAATGGTTTGATGTAGCCTTGAGAGTTTGTCTATCTCAGCCTAGGTGAATTCCAAGCGCTAACAGGAACCATCAAGCTTATTACTTTCATTGAAATGAGCTTCCACATTTTGATTATTCATCTTGAATGAATAAAAATCTCCAACAATTTAAGCAACCCTCAATTGTTAAAAAAAGATACCATGATTACTTAGAATTTCCTTTGAAAAACAATTGCCCTGAATGATAATAATTCCTCAAATTTCAAAGGAACTCTAGATCTTTTTTTTTAAAAGATCACTCCAAATTCTCTTAAAAGAAAAATTGCACCACCTTTCCTCTTTTTTTTAAAACAAATAAGGAGCCCTCCAATAATTAATAGAAACCCACAATATTTTTTAAAATTAAAGCTTTAAAAAAACCTTCAATTAAAAAATAATTATCTGAATGATAGGTCCAGCCCACGCAACCCACACAGTAACAATGGGTGAACTCCTCTCTGCCTTGCGGCCTTACAAATGTTGTTGCAGCCTACTCATTGCTGCTCTGCTAGCATTACTTTTCGATGCAGGTCCAGCACCCACTGCTTCCATACAAGATCTGAAACCTTCCTCCACGCAACCAAATGAGAGAGCCTCCTTTGCTTCACCACACATTGCTCTCATGCTACAACTGGGAGATTCAACCCCAGCTACACAGCCAAAAAACAAAACATGCAAACTCCTTCCTCCTTCTCAATGCATGCCTCCTACGGCAGGTGTGAGCTCCTTTCACCCTAGCAGATTCACAAAACACGTAGTTCTTTTGTTGTTTATCACACTCCTCTTTGGCAATCAACCACAATCCACCCACCACACAGCTATGACAGAATCCTTCCTCAACAAATCATAGTCAATGTTTTCCATGCAGCTTCCAGGCACATGCAACCTTGATTGGCCTCCTTCTCCTCGACACAGGTTGAGCTGGTAGCTTCTTTAGTCAAGCTACCTTTAATCACGTGTGACATTATCCAACCCACAGAATATGCAACTTCCAAGCAACCACGCAGCAAAAACAATCATTGTTGCTTTTCACCTCGGATTCGTGACTAGTCGCTGATGTACACCAAAATCCTACGACGATGTAGTAAATTAAGAATGAGCGTAGTTCGTAAGATTGTCAACGTGATTTCTCTTTAGCTCCCCACGATGACGTCACATTCCTCAACTCAGTGTACAAGCTTCTCCTTCCTGCAACTTTGATAACATGTCAACAGTTGCATATGGAAGACATGAATTGGCAAACAACAATAGAGGAGCTCAAAGGTGTGGATCACCAGGAGCTCCTACAAGCAAATATGTCGCTTAGGCTTCACATTAAACTCCCATAATAAATAGATACACTTAGTTAGGGATAGTAAATCAAATCCATGAATGATAGGAATTGAATGTCCAAGGAAAGGACAATCATAACTACGTAACAATAATTATCTAATCTCCATTAATCCTAACAGTTTGAAGTTTTGGTCGGATCACATTTGTTTATTTCAATCAACTGGGCTACATTGTATTCCTATAAAAGAATTGACAACAAACAAAGTGGATATCCATCATCTAGAATGGTTAAGGACATTTGGGTTGAATTCTACAAAGGGAATGGAAACTCATATAATACTACTTACTTTCCAAATCCCAACCTTTCTATGTTGTGTAGTGAGTTTATGATAAAATAATTTAACTATCAGGTGTAGTCAGAGATTTCAATCAGTAAGTTTCCATCCCTTAGCTCTTAGGCCTTTTAGCTGTGTGGTGTTTTATAGTAACAAGAAAAGTCATCAGGCCTTTCCCTTGTAATATGAGATGTTGTTTTTGGGATCTACTAACAACTAGAGACCATAATACATTAATTACAGTGAAAGGTAACATTTAGAAGTCATGAGACCTTTTCCCTGTATTATGAGATATTGCTTTTGGGATCTATTAACAACTAGAGACCAGCAATACATTAATTACAGTGAAATGTAACATTGAGCTAACATCTATTGGACCATAACTATTGTGGGAAACTACAATACAAAAGTTAAATCGGACATTAGAGATCTTGATCTCGGAATTTGTCAATTGATGGAAATGGAGTTCCTTAGCATCATTTATTGTGGAGCTTTTAGTCATATTGGGAGGTAATTTCTGAGGCCAAAATGAGCATTGGTTGATTTTTAATTCAAAGAAAACCTCGAGATGCAAGGTCTAGGGGCCTTCATTCACCAACAGTGGTTTCACACACGAGAAAATCATTTAGTATATAGAGTTTTGGGTTGGGATATTTTTAACTATAACATGACTTCGTTAGTGGATATGGCCGATAAACCTTAACACCCTTTGGCTAACGCCATGGTCTTATTCTTGATGTTAGACTAAAACCCTATATCTAAAGGCTATATAATTTTGGAGTTCACAAGAGATTTTTCTATGTTAGCTTTGTGAACAACATTGTAATTAATGTTATAGTTGATTCATACTCATCACTAGTGATTCGAGGAACTAATCAACAAGGAATAAAAATTGAGAGTAAGCATTGTAGTGAAGTAAAGTGTTGAAATTTGAATTGATCATGACTAGTGATTTAAGTGGGATTTGATGAAGACACCTCACATAAGAGATTGAGTAGGGTCTGATCCATATCACATTTCCACCAGGTATATCGCAAAAGTGGATGCATTGTCAGTAATTTTCGTAATAGAGAAGGAATTAAAAAAATAAAAAACATGTGTATTTGATTTCTTATGATTACAAATTTAGAAAGGAAATTACAAAATACTGAACAAAGGGTAAAATGTTTGGAGAATGGTTTTTAGACGAGGATATTTCTTTTAATAAAATTTGAATATAACCAAAGGAAATTGATTCCATAAATTTTGAGAGATAATACTAAACAATATCATGTTTAAAAAGAGGATCCTTCGATTAGAATGAAATTACAATTAGGATTAGTAGAGTATAGAACATCACTATTGAATAGGTGATTTTATGGAAGTGGAATAAAATATTCACCATAAGAGATTCAGAATATAGTTAAGTCTATTTTTGTGAAAACAATTCCAGCTAAGGAGTAGAGATGAGGACATTTCTTTTTGGTAATTGTAGTAGAAGGAGATTTGCAGGAATATGAAGTTGAGATCCTATAAGTTGTTGGGATCCCAGATCTAATGATATTTGAAAAGTAACATTATCTATATATATATATATATATATATATAGTGGGACAGAGAGTGAAAGAAATTTTCGGAAACCTTAAAAAAGAACACAATAATATATAGAAGAACAACTTATACCTGATGTTCAGTAGAAATTCTTAAGACTTGTCTACAGTTGTAAACATAGGTAGAGTTTTTGAGAGAAAACGATTAGGTGAACCTCTTGAGAGTGAGTGAGAAATGTACAAAATCCTAGAGTAGAGGAAGCTTAAATGTTTGAGAGGAGAGAATGATAAGTTACCGAAAGGATAAGTTAAGAAAAAATAAGGTTGGTGAGGTATTGTGTAGCAGGGTTAAATAGAGTTATTACTATAGAGGTTGTGTGTAACTCATAATGCCTATGGAGCACCCAAAGGGGGAGAGAGACATGACTATGCATAGTGAAGTAAAGAGTTCAAGAAGAAGCTAGAAAGAGATAAGTAATGAGAAATTTTAAATAAAAATAGTTTAGATGAAGGTACAATGTCATGTATTGATAATGCTACTACAAAAAATTAAGGAAGACCAAAACTAGACAAAAGCTAAATAAAAAGATGAAATAGCCTTTTAAGGAGTTGTATGAAGGGAAGTTAAGACATAAAATGAATATCTTATTGAAAAGAGAGATGAGACTCAAAGAAGTGGAGTATAAACTAGAATGTTTTGAAGAATAAGTTCACATTGGTGAGCTAGAGAAAGAAGGTGTGCTCGAAGAAGAAGACAAAATTTGGGATTAGTTCACGAGGTACTGGGAAATTTCAAAGGAATCTAGAGAGGTTATAGAGTGTCATGTTTTAAAAAACAGAATTTGTGTGATTGTTTCTATATAGGTACAAAATACCATGCATTTGGCAAAGAAATTACCACTAAAAAGAAAGAAGATCAATTATGTCTTATACAATGGGAAAAATGCAAAGTTGTCTAAGGAAGACAAAATAAATTTGCAGATATAAAATGAGGAACTGGAAGATAGATTAGAAAAACGATATAATTTTCTAAGAGTTGAAATTAAGGATAGAAATAGAGAAATTTGGTGACGAGTTCAAAATAAGATAAGAATAGATCATTAGAATATGATAAAAAGGTCAGCTAAAGAAAGATGATGAGTTAATGAATTTATTTTTTTTAAATTCATTTAATGACCATGAGCATGTGATGATAGTGGATGAGATGGGATTTTTTTTGGAAAATGATACATATTTTATATGAGAAAGGGCTCCAAAAATATGTGATGTTAGCATGATTTAGTATGAAGCTGATAACTATAATTCAACACAAAATGTTTTAGAAAGGGAAGAGGAAACCATGAGGAAAGAGAAAAAAGGAGACAACCAAGCAGTCAATGGTAAGAAGCATGCAAAACATGAAGATACAGAGGATAAGGATGTATGTGCAAGGAATAAAGAGAAAGATGGTGCGAAGCATAACAAACAGAGTGCAATGTGGCAACTAACTCCAAAGAATGAATGTAAAATTTTGATAGTCAATTACATATTTATAGTTGAAAATAAGGGAGGAAAATAGATGTTAGTAGAAATTATTTTCATGATGTTAGAATTTACATTTGTGCCTATAAAAGAAAATGTGAAAGTTAATGGACAAATTTATTTCTATGAGAAATTGATAAAATTAGATAAAAGTATAATATTTATAATTGAAAATGGACAATATTTCATCAGAAATAAAGAAGGCTAGAGAAGGCATATTAGTGATCTACAACTTTTTGAAAACAATTATGAAAAAGTAGTAACAATTGTTATAATTGTTCCACATTAAAGTACAAAAGAGGTAAATCTACAGGAAGATAAAATCAATGTGTATAGAGGGAACTATGTTTTCATAGGTGAAAAGTTTCTTAAAAAAATTGAGGATGATACCATGTTTCCATTGTTGTCTTGTAAAGAAATGGAAAACGATGACCACACAAAAGTGTTCCAAATTTCAGTTAAAGAAATTTTGAAAGATAGTCCTACGACAGAAAATAAGTATGCTATGAAAAATGAGGAATATCCTCATGAAGGAGAAGATAATGGAATATGTGGTGATACAAGAACTCAAAACAAAGGGATCGATGACCGTGAATAAAGGATGTTGACATCTATATAGCTAGAAAATATAGGATTAGAGATTCAATTAGAAAAATATGAAGGGATTGAAAGTTTTGAGGACATCAACCTAGGAACGAAACATAGAAACTGAGATGAAAAACTAGGTGGTGATTATGACATTATCACAAGTTTGAAGGATTATATGAAAACATGTCAATTAAGGAATGACATTAGCTATGGGTTATGTCTGTTGGAAAAATGGATAATAGTAATGGTTATGCAACATGTGAGTTCAATGAGATAGATGGAAAGTGAGGAAGAGATAAATGAGACCATGGGAAACTAAAGATAGTAGTACGAAAACAATGAATTGGTGAAAATCTACAACAACAACATAAATTTTAGGATTCAAGAAGATATGATGAAACAACAACAAAAATATAAAGTAGACGAGCAAGTACATACCTGCAAAATTAAGTTTGGGGTCTTACAGGGTTCATCAATCAAAGTGACATGACCGACATGCTATGAAAACCTTATACCTTTAGAGTCTAATGTAAAGGAGAAATCTCTCAAAGTAAACCTTGTTGACTAGACCGTAAGGGGCTTTGAATTTACCAAAGAGAGTTGCTTCTCTGAATCAAAATTAGGATAAATTAGGAAGTTTATATTTTTCATGTAATTAGGAGAGAATCTAAATTTGTTAAAAAGGTTATGATGATTTAACAATTTTTACCATGACATATTGCTATTTGAGTGTATTGTTAAAGAGATTAGGAAAGTAATTGAGTTTAGGTAAGATTTTCCCGAAAATAGAGCATTTGATTCTATCATTGGGAGGTGAATTCATCCCATGATGAACTTGTATGAAAATAATTATGTAGGAAGTATAGAAGATAGAGAGAAAGAGAGCCAATAAAAGCGACCAAGATAGGTCCAAAAGAGAAGTGAGGAAGAAAGCGCCAAATAGTGTGAATCAGGTCAGCGAAGCACCAAAGTATGTATCTATAGATATTGTGAAGTAAAGAGCGTTCATGTCATTATCTTGCATATGAATTGTCTCAGAGAATTTTGAAACTATGTTAGTAAATTGATTTTGTACAACTAGATATTTTCCATGAATATGAGAATTTTGAAATTATGTTAATAAATTGATTTTGTACAACTAAATATTTCACAATATTGAGTTTGAGTTGGTGTTCGTGATCATTCAATTACTGTGCAAGTTTGAAGTTTAGATTAGATTACATTTGTTTGTTGCAATTAAGTGGGTGACACCAAATCCCTAAAAAAATGAAGTGGATCTCGCTCATCTAGACTAGTTAAGAGTATTGGGATTGAATTCTATCAAGCAAATGGAAACTCATTTAGTAAGAATTACTTTCCAAATCCTGACCTTTCCAAGTTGTGTCGTTAGTTGACAATAATAGAATTTAACTATTAATAGAGCTGAAAATTGTTGTCGAGAAGTCACTATCTCTTAGTTCTAAGGCCTTTGGGTTATGTGGCAGGTGCCAATAATATGAGAAATGTCCTGAGGCATTTCCCCTTTGATCCGGCATGCTATTCTTGGTATTTTTTAAATACTGAAGACAGGAGAGAAATGTGTTAATTATGGAGAAACATGATGTTGAGATGATGTCTATCGAATCATCAAAAACGTTGTGGGCAGTTCTAATACAAAAGCTAAGTTCGAGATACGATATCCCGATCTTGGGGTTTGTCAGTTGCTGGAAATGGAGTTCCTTCATGTCAATTATTATGTATTTCATTGACAATTTCTCAGACCAAAATATGAGGTAAACTCTGAGGTCCATGATCCAGGCACCATTGATCACCAGTAGTGGTTTCACAAAAGAGGTAAGCAACTAGTGCATATATTTTCGGCTTTGGAAATTTTTAATTATAACATGAATTTGCCAATGGATAGGGCCGATAAGTCCTATCACCATTTGGATAAGGCCATAGTCTTGGGCTTGATGTTAGAGTAAAGCCTTGGAGATAAGGGATATATATATTTGGAGTCTGCATGGGATTGTCATGATTTAGGTTTCTGACTCCAATGGGAGTTAAGGAAATCACTAACAATGATATAATGAACATTGAAGTTGATTCTTAGTCATGACTACTGATTCGTAGAACTCATCACAAAGGAATAAACAATGAAGGTAAGCACTATAGTGAATTTGCGTTTGCATAGTTGAATCGATCATGACACAAGATATCGAGCAAGATCTGTTCCAAATCACATTTGGCCTTGTTATATGGTAAGAGTGGATGCGTTTTCATCAAAATCTCTCCCTTTGACAATTTTATGGAACTCTTTTGAGCTCTTACCCTTAAAAGCACTTTATCCCCAACCTCACATCTATGATCTATCTAATGAGTGTATGCATGATGATTTGTTTATATCTTTCTCTTCCTTTAGCCTTGTCTTCATCATGGACATCTGATCTTCGATTTCTTGTATTACGTAAGGCCTTATCAATACCGATTACTTGATTTCGTCATAGCTTAAGGGCACCATGCAATGACTTCTATACAAGAACTCGAAACGTTCCATTTTGATGGAACTCTAGCAAATATTTCGAGTACTAGAGTACTTTTTATGGTATTATAAATAATTTGTGTTATGTTACGAGGATTTATGCTTATGAATATCTCCTAATCACTATATTATATGACACCACATCTACTACACCCGCATATTTCCTTCCGCATACTTCATTCATTATATGACAGTATGATTATTTTAGAATATTATATATGTAAAGGATTATCTTAACTCTTGGATATAGAAACCTTAAAAAGTGAAGTTAGTTTCAATCAGTACCAGAAGGGTCGTTGTTCATGCATTCACATAGAAGATTGGTACTTTATAAATGGCCATTGGGTTAAGACTCTTAAGTGTTCTTTTAAACTCCATGATGTAAACAAGCTCTATGTATAACACAACTAGAGGCTTATAGGTGAAGCAAAATTGGACATTGAAAAGTGAGTAATCTTATCCATAAGTTTGTAATATGATGCAGAACATATTTAGGGTCTCAATGAATCATAACTATCAATTGTACCATATGTTGCAAAGGAAACATCATAAGATGGTAGCATAGGAAATAGTAGCATAGAAGAAAAAAGAGGTGATATGTTATGCAATTTAATTGAATATTTGAAGTATAAATATGAATTAATTTATTTAAAAATAAATCTTAGGTTTGGAAAATAGTTTCGATAAATAAATTGGTTATTTATTTTTGTCTTACTGTTATGAAACTAGCTCACAAGAAGATAGAAAAGAAAGATAAACGCCTTAGAATTCAGCCTTTCTGAGGGGACAACCTCATTTACATTACACAAATGAACTTCTTGGATGATACAAATAACAATACCTTCTTTCTATATATAGGAGTCTAAGGGGTTATAATATAATCAAAGCCGACATAACAATAATAATGTAAGGGCACACTAATAACAATAGTGGGCTTCTATGGGGCACAAATAATAACAATATGGGGACTACATGGGCACAACAATATAATAAGGGGGTTGTATTAATAACAATACGGGGTTAGACTAGTAGTATAGGGATCTAACATGCCTCTTGTTGGAAATAATACTGAGAGGGGGGCTGAATCAGTATTATCAAACTCTTATCAATTTATACAAATATTTTCAGATCTGACAATTGAAACTTGCATATACCTTCCAAACTTATAATTTAATTTATTCTTCAGATGTTTGTCATTAATCTATATGTGAGAACTATAGAATAATGAGCAGGAATACAAAATAGAAAATCACACCAAGGAACACAAGATGTAAGGTGGAAACCCAATGTGGGTGAAAACCACCTTTTGCAATATGTCTCTATCTTCTTTCAATTACAAACTTCTTCTTACAATGATTTTGTACTGGTGCAGTCTTTCACCAATACACACGCTGCAACCTACAGAGAGCTACAACCCTCTCTTGTTTTCTAGCTTCTTCTGGAAGGGAGCTACAACCCCCTTAGCTCTTGTACTAGCTGAAATAATAGTACGTAGGTAGTGACCTACAGAAGGCTACAACCTTCTCTTTCCTTCCAGGGACCACGTTTCATAAATTTTCAAACTAGATCGAAAACATCAAGTACATGTGCATCACCTAATCTTCTTTAAACAAATAACTTCTCAGAATACAGTAACCAAAAAATAACAGCAATAACCAGACACCAATTTAAACCCAGATCTCTGCAAAAACAGATAAAAGATAGCTAAAATATATTTCAAGAAAGGTCTACAACTTCACCAAAGGAAACCTACGGATATCCGCACTTCTGCTGTGACGAATCTGCGCAACTCCGCACCTGCACTTTCTACTATTTAGTGCACCTTCGCACCTGATCCGCCGATTCAACTACGCACCTCCACACTTAATTTTTCTCTGGTTCTGTGCACCTTCGCACCTGCTTCTTCTCTAGTTCTGTGCACCTTCACACCTGTTTCTTCTCTGGTTCTGCGGACCTTTGCACCGCGCCTTTGCCACTCCTGCTCACCTCCAAATTTAGAAAGTTTATCAGTTCTCAAACATTACCCAGACTGTTGAAATCACAGATCCGTTAATGCGTCAAGGGGATCCCAACTCTTCAGTAGATCTGACTTATAATGCTCCGGTTTTTCCTTGATTCAGATTGAACTATATCTCACCAACTGATTATCAGAAATTCAGATCTTGCTCTTCTTAAGATTTTCAACACATGTTCTTTGCCAACTGATCTCCTTTCCCTTTTATAGATAAGACCTTACTCAAACCATGGATCAAAACCATTGAGAAACAATACTAGGGATCCAAAACCTGGGTTCAATATTTTAGATGCCAAAACCAGGACCAAAACCATAGGATCAAAAACGTTGGACTAAATACCATGGACCAGACATAAGATGCACGTTTTTCTCTGCATGAAAGTCCATGCATTTTAGGTTCGCACTTTTTGTGTGGGAGACCTGCGAACATATCCGCACCTTTTCAACGATTCTTCTATGCAACCTGCCGATGACCGCATCTTTTGATCTGTGCATGTACGGAACCAGAATATAACTTTGTTGCACTATAATTTATCACCTGAGATGAGTGGGTTGCCATCAAGTACAACATATGTATCATAATTCCAACAATCTCCCCCTTTCGACTTGATGGCAACAACAACCAATCACTCTCCCCCTTTGACATCAAGGGAAAAGGGACGGACTACCATACTCCCCCTGAGTACCTGCTGAAAACTCTAAATGAGCTCCCCCTTTGTATATGCTCTGTGCTAAAATGATGTCTGCAAAATGATGTTCTACACGAAAGAACATGACTCCATACATCATAAGTAACCTTTCTATCATTAAGACTCATACATACATCCATCTCCCATCCAAGTGGGAATATACAAGATAAACAAAAATCATTCATCCTAGGCATAGTGGAGAAACCAAAATAAGCTGTTACATGACCTTGATATGAAAAGAAGTACATGACATAGAGACAAAAACAACTACCATCAACAGAATCAACCTTCAGACCAGCACACATTGATCTATTCCACCACAAAACTCTTGAGAAATCAAACCAATGACTTCTAAGATAATGCCTGTTAGGATATTCCGACACATAGGAAATAGTTAAGTTCAACTTGGTCTAGTATAGAGTTAGGTAAAGTGTGTTTCTTTACCGTTGTACATTTTGTAACTTACAATCCGACGGTCACGATATGTA
>APFE030478362.1:3941-13941 GCA_000404065.3 Pinus taeda
CCCCCCCCCCCCCCTCTCAGTATTATTTCCAACACAACCCCCCTTGTTGGATGAAAGATTACTCGTAGCATGATGAAGTCCACCCAAATTCCCTCCCGAACTAAGGAGTCTCAAACCATCGATTTGGATCCCGAGGAAGAAGAAACCGTGAAATAAAATACAGGTGCCATTGATAGGGATAAACTCCAGAGATTTGAAGAGTTTATTGAGAAATTCATGTCCCTGATTAAGAACTCAGTAATGGATCGAATGAATGAACCAATTATAGGAATTAATCAAATAGAAATCCCTGTTTAAGAAGCTAATGAATTTGAAATTCCTATGCAAAGGTAAATTCAGGGCTTGAGTTTTCATTTGATCATCTTGTAGCAGAGATTGCTGATGTTTATTCCACTACTCAATAGAGATCAAAATATTCCCTTGATGGTTATATATTGAGGAAGAAAGATAGGATGATAAAGAGATTGAAAAAGAAGATCCATGAGCTTATTGTCTATGAAGAAACTGTGAAAGGGGAAAACAAAGACTTGGAGAAAATATGTATTAAGATGCAAGATAAAATCAACAGGATGAATGCTAAGAAGGATATGTTGCGAAAGCTAGCCATAGATTGGATCGAGTGAGACAAGTATTATGCTACCCATAACAAGATTTTAAAAGGGGAAACTAAAATGATCAGAAGCATGAAGGGAAAGACCCTGAACATTTCAATTAATATAGAGGGGCTTTAGACCACCACCTTGCATTTTTGAAATCCATCCTATGGTTTGGATTGCACGAGGACGTGCAAGAAGATCAACGTGGGGGATGTTGAACCTCCATTTTGCCTAGATTTTCATACTTTTTGCTGAATAACTCTTATGCCTGCACTGGGTGTTTATAATCATTATTATTCTTTTTATGCATTATTGGCTATTATCTAGAGGCATTTAGAGGTAATGTGTTATTTTTACATGAATTCTCTTTATTTTGATGATTTGAAGGGATTTGATGTGCAATTAACACTAATAATAAGTTATCCTTGTGGAAAGTGCATAATTCCTGTTCTAACAATTTAGTTCCTGCTCCAGCAACACAATTCTTGTTCCAACAATGCAAATCATGTTCTCACCTCCACGATTTTCATACATCGAGATATCATAATAGAAAATGAGCATATCGGTTTTGAAGATTAGGTGTTCAATATGCTGATGTGTTCCCTTGATCACACCCAGGTCTTCCAGATAGTGCATAAAGCGATGGTTAAATTACTTGGTCAAATTTCCTTTTATAATCCACAAGGTTGTTGACAATGTTATGGAAAATACTTCATGATTTGATATTTGTTTTTTCAGTTATGGGAAACTATAGATCAATTCGAATCCACATAGTAATTGTGTCTCCTTCTTTTGGTTCATAATCGGTGTATCACTCTAAACTTGTATTCGATGATTACCTCCAATCCAACAATTGGGAGGCATCACTGTTAAAAATGTGAAAGCTTTGTACTGTAGAAGAATAATAGAATAGATTGGACTTTGAAATTGTATTTTATGAAACAGGAATCAATTTTCTTAGGAAAGGAAGGGAGGAGCTTGCATTCCCAGTGGGATGATCCCTGGAGGGGACCACTGGAGCCCAACCCTTCTTCGTTTCAATGGCTATGTAACAAGATTCTATATGAATATAATCTGACATTTGATTTTGTGTTTGCAGTTCTTCTAAATATTCTGAGATTGTGATTTAACTACTACAAGGGAAACGAGTTGGGTGGTTTGGGCCCACTAGCAAAATTGTTGCCTCATACTTTTTCAAATTTTCTGCATCTATTTTTATAAATTCATAATTTTTAAGAGTGTTACTTACCTTAATATTATTCATTGCATAACGAGATTTACTTTTAGAATGCATTTCTTATTAAGGTTCTAATTGATTTAATTTATCGTGCATTATTTCTAGCATTCATATATTCAGAGAACTCTTTAAAATGTTTCTAATCAAATGTCACTTTAGCAATATATACATAATGTAGAATATCATTGTGATTAGAAAGAAAGTATCCCACAAGATCACGGTAAGCTTTGAATTAGCATAGAATGAATTTATTTTGTTTAGTTCAATTGCATGCTTTAATTCTTTGAGGAGTTTTGAAAACTGAATTGCATTCTTTATTTCCTGAATGGTTTGTTAGCTTGAGTGGAATCTACATTCCCTTATCCCCTGGACAACTGAGGTAGACTTGCTGCAAAAGTCACTCAACTGAGAAGAAGAGCTAGAAGTAGATTCATAGTGTGTTTACTTTACATTGATGCCCTTTTGAATTGTTTGCAAGAGCTTGATTTTTATTGTACAGATCCCTGAGGTCACATTCTGGCATATATTTTCCTATGCCTCTAAGTTTACCAATCCAGATTGAAAGTTTTAATGTTGGTATAAATATCGCATTTATATTTCCACACATTTTCACATTGTTGCCGAGGAGGCATTATATGATAAGGCCTCAACGCTTTTTCATGCTTCTCCCTTTTCCTTTGCAAAAGAGTTTTTTAGTGTGATTCCTCTTGCTTGCTGAAGCATACTAGACGCTATTTTTGAAGTGCACACAAGATTGGTTTTTTTCCTTCGCAAAGGATTTTTTTTAGTGTAATTTCTCTTACGTGTTGAAGCATACTAGACAGTATTGCCAAAGATATCACATGCTGGGTTTGTTTTCCTTGACTGCAATTGAGTTTTTGAGTTAGTGTGTTTCTATCTTTTTGATGCTAAAAGACCCCCCCCGCTCTAAATCCAGTTGCTAACAAGACTTTCTAGCTAGTAGGAAAATTCCAGAAAGTGTGATGTTATTCCAACAATTATCTCAAATTATAGTAGAAGTTGGGGTCTCTTCTTCACAGAAAGAACACATTTTGGCATCAATTAGAAATAGGTCCATTCCTTGGGAAGAAAAGACTCATGAAGATCCAGAATTTTTTCCTAAGGAAACTGAGAAGCTATGGATCATGCTTGATGAGGGGAAGCCATCAAAATTAGAGACTAAAGAACATCCATCAGATCCAACCTGCACTTCAGGAGATAAACAAAGAAATTTGGAGGATTTGCATGATGACCGAGAGTATATGGATCCCATTGAATCTTGGTTTCAGATGACTATCAGTATCCACTCCTCCTTTATCATTCAACAATTTGTAGCATCACATCAATTAGTGCAATTGGTTCCTCATGTTCTAGCATTTTCTCGAATATATTTTTGAAGTTTGAGGATCAGAATAATTATCCTCTTGTTATGCACATGGTTGCATTGGAAGTACTCCTATACTTGAAAGGAAGTCTTCTACTTCTTACGGTAGAATAGGGTAGAAGAATAAATCAATGCCATAAATAAAGATGTTACAACAATGATATTACGGCTTTGAATTCCAAAGCATAGCCACTAAAACGTATTGTGATCCACATTGGTTATTAACAAACATATCTATGGTAAGTCTTGTTGAGTATGATTCACTCTAATACCTCATGATTTTTCAAAGGTGACCTTGATTAATCACTCTAATGAGTTGTCATCTAATATATGTATTTTCAACTTCCCTTAAAAGGTATCATTGGAAAAAATCCTATGGTGGACCACTCTTGTAAATATCATAATGAGACATTCATGAGAAAAATAGCATTATTAACTCAAAGAGTCTTTCAGTCATTATCTGAGACAACATATTTAAATAAATCTTTAGGGTAGAGGAACTAGCCAGTAATGATTAGTCATTTAAAAACTTTTCACACCATCCCATACTCTCAAGGAGTAGATCCGCCTCCCCACTTATCAAGTAACCTTTGAAGTTAATCATAATGAGAGTTTACAAAGGATTTATGGAGGATAGGAGGTCTCATGATGAGCCTACCTACCGCGATCATGAGATCTAACATGTATGACATTACTATTACTGGTCATCAAGACAGAGTAATGGATTTCAGCTGAGAAGTTGGAAGACAGGAGCTCTCATCATGAGTCGGCATGTTCATCCATGTTACTTCTTATGATAGGCACTGCCAATAGTTGGTTACCAAGCCATGATAGTGGCCTTCATCTAAATTTTAGAATTAAATAAGATAACTTTGAATCTATATCCAGTTAGTGGGGCACAAGCATTTTGTTGGGTTAAAAGACATCCCTGCTGAGGCTATAGACACATGTGGGCAACAAGGCCATGTTTGTGGTATCAAAGTTAGTTGCACACTATGATTTTCTCAGTTATATTTCTCTTTCCCTAAAACTCAATATTTTAATTCATGAACAGTGGTTTTAAGATGATTTGGGCATGATTCTTTGGGTTCTATTTTTCAAAAATTAGGAATCTTTAATGATGTGGTACCCTTATTGAAGGTAATTTGTTGTACTGGACTAAGAAAAAATTTAGTTTTGCATTTGGATGACAACAATATTTAGAGTGTTCAATGAATAATTTGTTGGTTGGTCTAGGAAGGTGTCATCTTGTTCTATTTTTATTTCCCTTTTCTGGTATCATAACTCACTTCAATTTTTATGAGTGATGAATTGCTCAATCATTATTACTCACAATATGCTTATGGAAAACAATATGTGTTGATGTTGGGTGCCTCTAAAAGAACTACATGGCCTAGGTACATGATTTCTATAGTAAGTGCAGGAATCTTGTGGTAGTCTTCTTGGAGTTTCACCTTTTCAACGAAGATTTGAATTTTTTTTATAATTAATGTTAATAAGACTCTAAGCAAACAATAAAATTCTAAAAAGAAATCCATGGCAAACAGGGAGCTTATTTGAGACAAGACATCAGGTATGTCTTTTCAATCATAGTGGTGCAAAGGGGGTTGGTCTGCAAGCTTTTTATAATGTTTTTTACAATTACTGCTTTCCTGCACCTGATTTTGGATGAACTAAATTGATCCTGCTAAGCAAGGATTTTTTGTTCACATCATAGTTTCCATTGATAATTTCATCATTCCTGTACTTGATGCTTTCATAGAATTATAACATGGTTCAGTTGACTATAATTATGATGTTGCAGAGTTGATGGAAAATTTAAAATGATGTATCGATGTTTTAATGTTTCCTTGTTGATCATTAATCTTTTAGTGTTCCCCCTTCCATCATCCATGATTTTTCATTTGATGACAAGTGTCCATACTGGAGGTGCCTTGTTCTTGTAACTTTGATTCCTTTTTCTCCATATATCTGTCAAAATCGTATATAACACTTACGAATTAATATAATTATGTTATGAATACAAGGAGGCTGCCTAAAATTGTTTTTATAATGTATCTTATTCTTGACCTTATCACTATTATTGTCTACAATCACCTCATTCTTCCCTCAGGTATTGACTGAATTATACCAACTTCAAGAAATTAGCCAATGCTCATCATAAATAGTTATGTTGCTTGAGTTATTAGATTTTGATCTCATGTGATATTTAAATTCATCGTTGGGCATGCTGGGTTTGTTTTTCCTCTATTTACACTTGGATTCATATTGTGTTTTTAACTCTCAAAGCCATGATGAAAATCAAATATGATAGCCAGGATTTGTGATCCATAGAGGAGCTTGAAAAAACTCTTGAATACAATTCCTACAAGAAGAAGTTGATAAAGGATGGATGCCATCAATTCATGGCTAAGTTTCATGGGTTTGAAGATGAATTTGTGTTGAAGTTTGCACAAGGGTTCAATGGGAAGGTAACTCAAATTGGAGATTTGACTATGAATGTGAATGAGAAGATCATTTCCGAAGAAATTGGATTACCAATGGAAGGAATTAAATGGTTCAAGAACAAGAGCGTGGATAAACAACAAAGTTTGTAATTTCTTAAAGAAGCACACCAAGACGTTAACTTGGCAAAAGGGATACCATGTTCTTAGATTAAAGATGAATGGTGCACTCCTATGTTCATTCTTAAAAAATATTTGACCTACGAAGGCAGGTATGCAACGAATTTTCTATATGGTATTGGTTTGCTGCTACATTTCACTAGAGAGAAAAATATGAATGTCCCCTATTTCTTGTTAAAAAGCCTACAGAAAAATTCACAGGGAATTCACAGAGCTATTAACCCTAGGGCAAGGCTCTATCATTACAGCCTTATCAAAATAT
Source organism: Pinus taeda (assembly GCA_000404065.3). Lineage (NCBI taxonomy): Eukaryota > Viridiplantae > Streptophyta > Pinopsida > Pinales > Pinaceae > Pinus > Pinus taeda. The sequence continues at coordinate 10,045 of APFE030478362.1, forward strand.
TGATTGGGGATAAGCTAGGCATAAGGAATGATAGTTGGGATGACTTTCTTCAAGGGAATGGGTTTATAAAAGGGATAAAAAAGCCCAACACCCAACCTCCTGTTGAATTGTGTGAGGAAGAGAACGCTCCAGAGGAAAATTGAATGAATGATATACTCTCCTCGCATTCTAGGAAGTTGAGATAGAGAAAGGTAGACACCCCTGTGACCCCTGCAACTTTATCATGTGAACCTCCAATCCCCATTCTTGGACAAAGGATTAATCGTAGCATGATGAAGTCCACCCGACTTCCTTCCCGAACTAAGGAGTCTCAGACCATCAATTTGGATCCAGAGGAAGAAGAAATCGTGAAAGAAAATACAGGTGCCATTGATGGGGATAAACTCCTGAGATTTGAAGAATTTACTAAGAAATTCATGTCCCAAATTAAGAATCTGGTAATGGATCGATTCAATGAACCAATATAGGAATTGATCAAATAGAATGTCTTGTAAAAGAAGCTAATCAATTTGAAATTCCTATGATAGAGGTAAATTTAGGGTTTGAGTTTTCATTTGATCATCCTGTAGCAGAGACTGATGATGTTTATTCCACTACTCAATAGAAATAAAAAAATATTCCCTTGATGATTATATATTGAGGAAGAAAGATAGGATGATAAAGATATTGAAAAATAATATACAGGAACTTATTGTTCGTGAAGAAATTGTGAAAGGGGAAAACAAGGACTCGGAGAAACTTTGTATTAAGATGCATGATAAAATCAATAGGTTGAATGTTAAGAAGGAGAAGTTGTGGAAGTTGGATAGGGATTGGATTAAGTGAGCCAAGTGTTATGCTACCCATAGCAAGATTTTAAAAAGGAAAAATAAAATGATCAGAAGCACGAAGGGAAAGAACCTAAACATTTCAATTAATAAAACAACGTTTTAGGCCACCACCTTGGATTTTCAAAATTTTGAAATCCATCCTATGGTTTGTCTTGCACGAGGATGTGCAAGAAGATCAATGTGGGGGAATGTTGAGCCTCCATTTTGCCTATATTTACAATTTTTGTTGAATAACTCTTATGCCTGCACTGGGTGTTTATAGTCATTAGTATCATTTTTATGCATTATTGACTATTATCTAGAGGCATTTAGAAGTAATGTGTTATTGTTACATGAATTCTCTTTGTTTCAATGATTTAAAGGGATTGGATGTGAAATTATTGCTAATAATAAGTTATCCTTGTGGCAGGTGCATAATTCCTATTCCAATAGTTTAGTTCCTACTCCAGCAGCAGAGTTCTTGTTCGAGTAGTGCAAATCCTGGTCTCACCTCCACGATTTTCATACACCAAGTTGTCATAATGGAAAACAAGCATATGGGTTTTTAATATCAGGTGTTTGATATGTTGATGTGTTCCCTTGATCACAACCAGGTTTTCCAGATAGTGCATAAAGTGATGGTCAAACTGCCATTTATAAGCCACAAGGTTGTTAACAATGTTATGGAAAATACTTCATGATTTGATACCTATTTTTTCATTTATGGGAAACCATAGATCAATTTGAATCCACATAGTAATCGTATCTCCTTATTTTGGTTCATAATCATTGTATCACTCTAAACTTGTATTTGTTGATGACCTTCAATCCAGTAATTAGGAGGCATCATTGTTATAAATATGAAAGCTTAGTACTATAGAATAATAATAGAATAGATTGGACTTTGAAATCATATTTTGAGAAACAAGAACTGATTTTGTTAGGAAAGGAAGGGAGGAGCCTGCGTGCCCATTCGGATGATCCATGGAGTGGACCACTAGAGCCCATATTTGCATCATTTCAATGGCTATGTAACAAGATTCCATATGAATATAATCTTGCATTCGATTTTTTGTTTGCAGATCTTGTAAATATTCTAAGATTGTGATTTAACTACTGCAAGGGCATCGAGTTGGGTGGTTTGGGCCCACTAGCCAGTCCCTTGCTTCACACTTTTTAGGATTTTCTGCATTTTGTTTTGATAAATGCATAATATTTAAGAATGTTACTTACCCTAATCTTATTCGCTGCATAACAATATTTACTTTTAGAATGCATTTCTTATTAAGGTTCTGGTTAATTTAATTTATCATGCATTATTTCTAGCATTCATGTATTCATAGAACTCTTTAAGATGCTTATAATCAAACATGACTTTAGAAATACATACGTAATGTAGAATATTGTTTTGATTAGAAATAAAGTATCTCGTAAGATCTTGGTAAGATTTGAATTAATAGAGAATGAATTTATTTTGTTTGGTTCTATTGCATGCTTTACTTCTTTGCAAATCCTTTGAGAAGTTTTGAAAACTGAACCGCATTCCTTATTTCCTAAATGGTTTGTCATTTTGAGTGGAATCTACATTCCCTTGTCCCCTAGACAACTGAGGTAGACTTGCTACAGGAGTTGCTCAATCCAGAAGAGAAGCGAGAAGTAGATTCACAATGTGTGTACTTTACATTGATGCCCCTTTGAACATTTTGCAAGAGCTTGATTTTTATTATACATATCCCTGAGGTCATATTCTGGCATATATTTTCCTATGCCTCTAATCTTACCAATCCAGATTGACAACTTAATTGTTGGTATAAATCTCACATTTATATCGCCCCACAATAGTGCAATTTAAAAATTGATATCATGATTAGTGAAGGAAACTTGCGAAGATGAGAGGTCATGATTCGTTGAAGCCAAAGCAACTTGACAGGTTCCATTTATTCCAATACTATGTTATACATTATGTTGAAAAGAAATCTAATCCATCCACTTCTACTTAAAGGGTTCTAAATTATTCTCATTCTACATGGATTTATTGTCTTAATATACGCTTTACTTAAACACTCTTTAGTGTATATATATATATATATATATATATAATATATATATATATTAAATAAATTAAAATTTTCTAATTATGATTGTTTTAAGTTTTATTAATTTATTACTATATTAAGATTATTATTATAAATATTTTCGAGTCAATAACACAGACTAGCCTTTGCACCATTAACATTAACTCGCACTGAATCACTATTATGCACACTCACCCACAGAACTGGAAAACACAGGTAAAAAGACTACAACAATATCAAAAATTATAAATGAGTTAAAAGATGTTTTAATGAATGGAAATTAAAAGACTGGTTTAATGAATAGTAATTAAAAGATTGGTTAAAGATAATTTTGAACACAACGGTCCAAAAAAGCAAGAATAAAACTTAGGAATTCCCTAGTTATTATATACTTGCGCGCATGATGAATGAAGAATGAGAGAGGGGTGCCTAATGGATGAAGAATGAGAGGGATCAGTGATCATTATATACTCTAGCCCGTGATGAATGAAGAATGAGAGGGGCGAGCTTGATTAATGAAGAAGGAGAGGAGGAAATTCACGAACGAAGAGGAGGTGATCGAAAATAGCAACAGGCTGATCTGAGCGGATTATTCAGGGAGAGGGTAATTTTTTGTTCCCTTGAAATTGTTTGTCTATCTCTCTATTTATTCAACTTGTTAACCAAGGAGAGGTAGTAGGCGATTGCATAATTTTATGTAACCTCACAATTTTTCTCTCTCTTGAATCTACATGTTAAGCATGGGTGTTCTTTCTATCTCAAGAAATTTGATGTAAAGTTGTCCGTGTCTTATGGAGCACTCCATCAATGTCTTGTGTAGTCTTGTGGTAAACGTTTGTCCTGTGTAAATGTTTGTTTTGTGTCCTGTGAAAATGTTCATTTTGTGTTCCTGTTAATTGAGAGAGAAAATTTAAGCTGAGGAGAATATGCACTGGTGGTTGAAGGTCCAACTTGATCAACAAATAATGAATTCTTGAGAAATACTCAACCCTTTTTGTTGATTGTGAAGACTA
>APFE030478365.1:0-24524 GCA_000404065.3 Pinus taeda
CATCTCATGTGAGGGCACTTGACTCTTTGTACTTAGTATCATTGTTGAAATAATCATTGTAATTCAACCCCTTAGCTAAGATATAGTGTCACTATAGTGTATCCACAATTCCATGCAACTTCTTATAGTTGGATACTTGATCATCACTTCAAAGAATGTCTTCAAGTGTGTGTTGCACCACTAATCATAGATCCCTTGGGACATATCAATATCAGGCTCCAGTTCTAATGGCAGTTTTTCTAGCACTATTAGCCTAGGTGCAATATAGATTTGTGTCTTGGGTTCATCAAAAGATCATTGTTCATCTTCCCATTTATTGTCTCCATTTTCCTTGGTTAAGGAATTAAAACACAATGAGATGTCAAAGCAATGTGAGGTAGACTTGCAATTGGTCATTGAGATAGGTTGGCATTGACAATTTAGTTACGACTTGTATCATCTCTAGCTTGATATAAAATACATCTACACCTACCATATAGCCCAAATAAGTTGTGAAGTCCATGGAAAATAAACTCTTCTTCAAATTCATCAAAGGTTTCTTCTCTCTCACATCTTCTCATAATACAACTTTGACATATTATAAATGTTATGTCCATATTTTTCTATAGAGGAGAACGGTATCACAATACACAATGAGAAAATAACCGAGATAATCTCTTGATACATGATTCACCAATCTATGGAATTTATTTGGTGCATTAGTGAGTTCAAATACCATTACCAATATCCATACAACCATGGTAAAGTTTGGAAGCTCGTTTTCCACGTATCTTCTTTCTTAACTTGTACCCTAAATTAAGCTCAATCTCAAATATATTTCTTTCTTATGGCTTGCAAGCATCCCCATGATATAGCAAAGGGGAAATATTCCTTTTCTACTTTATGTTGAAAGAACAATGTAGGAAACCTCAATAGAAATCCAAATAGCACACAATGAGACAAACGAAGTGAAAATTACATTTTAACATTGTATATTTTACAAAGAGTTATAATGCATATTCACAAGAATGACACCAAGGTTTCTCCACTAAGCATGTTCATACTAGTGACCAAAACACTATCATCAAAATTAAATCCTATCTAAATAGGATAAACACTCCAACCTAACTAAACATTTCCCTTTATTGGAACTACCAATTATGAAACTTAAGTAAAACTAATCTTCATATTTATGATTAAATTACAAGCATGATATGTCATGGAGGAAATATTTCTTTACAAAAGGTTCCTTTTCACTCGAAGGATCACAAAAATTAAAGTAGAATAGGAGACTAAGTATCTATTTCAAAAGTTTGTCATTGGTAAAGATATTATTAAACTTTTCCACATTATTGACTAATGAAGTTTATATTTTTTAACAACATAGGAGTATTAATATGTAAATATCAATTTTAAAATACTATTTACTAACACCGAAATCTATTTCATATTATTATGATACTCTCGAATCCCATATCCATCCAAAAATTCCAACACACTTTTTTGTCTAACCTTTAGGGGATGCCAACTTTCACAGGAAAAACAAGATCTTTATAAACAATACTAAAATAACATTGGAACATCACACAAGTGAAGGTCTAGATGAGGCTAAACTCTAGAGGGAAACTGTAAAATTGTATGGATTTTCATCAACAAGGAAGGTGCTCTCTACATTTACATTGAAGAGTGGATTCTAGTGAAATGGTAATTCATTGGCTAATCTATTTCAGCATTAACATTAGGGCCCTAGAGGCACAATACATTCATCTTCTAGTAAGGTTGGTCAAGCCAAAAAATTGTGATGTACTAAAGGGATTTTCTAGCAAAATCACCACAATCATTAGTGGAAATGGAAGACACTATTGTAAACAAAAACACAATTGAGTAGAAGTGATGTGATCATTTGTTGTAGTCAGTGAATAGGATGGATGCACTATTCTACACTACCAACAATAGCGCGAACACAAGAGACATATTGAAGTGTTGGGTAAGGGAGCCATCAAAGCTTAGGATGACACTAAACCATATCTATAAGATAAAGACACTCAGAAAGGCCCACGAACTCTTGGTCATCTTTTCAGGTTGCTTGTATGGATAAGAGAGTACAGAGACCTTGTCGTAGAGTTGGGTGGTTCTATTAGATCAGTTCGAAAGTGAAGGAAAACCTTTCAATTGGTCTGACATGTCGACTCTCCAGCTAATAGTGCATCTATCAAATTCCTGGAGTCCACCCAAGGATCAACAAGAATGATTCTTCATGTTCGCATACCTTCTCGATTGAATCTATGCCCATTATCAGTTTCCTATCGTGGGTTGGGAATGGACACCTTCAGAGAATATTGTGAACGTATATTGCAAGTTACTCTTAGAGTGCAACTATCGAGGAATCATGGATAGACTATCTGACTACTTCGCTTCCCCTCTGTACCTGATGATCTTTGAACAAGATCTACCTTACATGTCCCAGGAAGCAATGAAGGCATTGCTCAACATTGCAGATTGGTATGCCTCACATGATGACACCTTCATCAAGATGTACAACACAAAGAAGGCTTCACATTTGTTGCCAAATTTATCCACAAACAAGATGGTCATGCAGGAGGTTTCATACCGCATCTCGATAGGTTATTAGCTTGATTGTAGAGGAAGAGGAAGGAACCATGGCCTATGCTTCCTCTGTGAATTGGGTTGTACGTTATCCAGAGTTTGAAAGATGCAGATTCCAAGGTTGAGGACTTCAAGAAGTTTAAGTTCTACAACAAGAGTTTCAATCCATATGATCTGCATGGATTATGTAGCGACCATTGTTTGTGAGTGTACTATCCTTGGATACATGGGGCATGTCATTAGCTAGGGGAATACCCTTGGAGATATTGTTATAACTCCTCTAGGCTGAATGAACTGGTCAGTGTGGTAGTATAATGGCTAGTAGCACTCAAGCCAACAACACCACAGGGATCGGCAATGAAAGAAGCAGTAGGCAACAAACCTATTCAAGAAAAGGCAAGAGGAAGATTTCTAAAAGCGCAGAGGTGGAGAAAAGCTACAAGTTTAAGGAAGATCCACTTGTTGAAAGAGTAGCTTTGGATATAGAAGAAAAGAGGTGACAACGTGACAAGAGAGGAGCAACAAAAAGGAGAGATAAGCAAACACTAGAAGAGATGGAGAGGAATTTGCAGGAAGTAGACCAGAAGCTCAAAGAAGAGCAAGAGCTATGTAGAAGAGAGAAAGAAGTGCAACTGGAATAGGAATAGGAGGAAGTGCAAGGCGCATAGATAGTGAAAGCTGCGTTGATACAAGTTGAAGACTCAGATCCACCAACGGAAGATGATGAACAGGGTGAGAAGCCGTAGGAACAGGAACTTTCTCAGTAGGATGAATCGATAGTAGAATAGATGGATACCGATATGGAAAGACTGGATTAGGTTTAGGACACTAACTGTTGTATTGTTTTCTTCTCAAAGATCTACGAAAATAACCCACTAAATATTGTGGATGACTAATAAACTCAACAATATAAATGGCCGTTAAACATTGTAGATCTGCAACAACTGATAGAAACAAAACCTGCCGAAGTCTAGATCTATGCAAAAATCATAGTTAAACAACAAAAAGAAAGAGTAATAACTCCAATCATCCAATGGAAACCAGATATGTAAAGAATAGTTTTATTATAACACCTATGAAGGGAACAAATAAATGTTACCAGTCCCCCTCTATGGGATGGGTTCTTCGCTATCCTAAAATGTCTTCATCTTGTGTAGAGTCTCTCTCCTCTATAATGCGTAAACCCGGTGAAAAATATGGTGTGTGACAATGAAAATAATTAGAGTTACAACAATGAGTGCAACAATGAAAATAATTAAAAGTGAATAATGAATGCAAAGCCCTTCTATTTATAACAAAATATTGAGTTATTTTGAATAATGAGAAATAATAAAATATTATTGATCCCATTCTTGGAATAACCACTTGGAATATTTTATTATATTTGTTTAGGAGGGAAAAAGTATTTAAACTTTTATTTAGAAATAATAAATAAATAAATGTTTTATTTATCATCTCAAGAATTAGTTAAGGAATAATAAACAAATAAGAATTTATTTAATTATTCCTAAGGGAATTAGTAAAATTTAACAAAGAATAATAATTAATTAGTGTTTAGTTACTTATTCTTAGAGAAAATAAGATAAATAGTGATTTAACTATTTATTTTTCATGATTGGGTCAAATATGACAATGAATAATAATAAAACAATGGTTTAATTAATTCTTCCTAGAATAAAATCAAATAAATAGTGATTTATTTAATTATTCTTCACGGGTTTAACTATAAATTACTTAAAAAATGTTGTTTATTAAGTAATTTCTCATAGTGAGAGAAATTTTTGCATGGTAAAATTGGTTCAAATGGTGTACTTCGATCCATCTAGTAAATTAGGCTAGATGATCAGTTTTTTTGTGATAACAACTTGTCCCCCAATGTACCAGTGTTAGGAGCAAAATGTATGACTAAAGTACATTGTAAAGACACAATCACTAGGAAACATAGGGGAGTCAGAGAGAGAGAGAGAGAGAGAGAGAGAGAGAGAGAGAGACCAATGAAGTTGAATGTGAGAGAGGATAGGGACAAAGGGATGAGACTAATGCAAGTCTCCTTTTATGTTGTGGTACTGGACCTCACTCAGGTGGGGGAGACATACCCATACCCGCCGAGATAACTTAGTACAAAATTAATGGTTCACCTAGAAATATTAAACTGAGCAATTAAGTACATGCTGAATGATACATGACATGTTGGCATAACATAGCCATAAAATAATAAAATGTGTCCCATATACATAATGCACTTGGAAAAACATGAGCCAAGACTGAATACAATAATATGAGTACATGAGATACAAAGCCCCTTCCCTAAAAAAATGGGTGGGAGAGAGGGTAGAACAACTGGAGAAGCCCTGTTGAACAAGGAAGGACTCTACAAAACTTAATGGAACATTTGGAGGAGACATGCATTCTATGAACACTATGATTGGTAGGAACCAAACCCATCAACTCTATGGAACTGCATCTGAGGCTGTAGCATAGGAGGTATGCATCTTGTCATGTGGGGGACTAACTGAAGGGTCAACCCCTCATGAGGTCTGAAACATCTCACACACACCCAAGAATCACTTGTACAATCTACTGCATCACTCGACCAACAACTGTATGGATTATGAACATGAAACGACTAAGTAAAAGGACAATAATGACACCCTTTGCTCGATCTAAGGCACCAAACAAGAATGGAAGTTGGAATCGAGATACACTGCCCTCTAGGATGTTCTTCTAGAATAAATGAGCTGATGTCGACATAATAGGGCCCATGATAGATGAGGCGGTGAGGATCCTCAACTAAAGTATGAGGGAAAATAGTAAGGTCAGTGATGGACTGACACCAAGGATAATGGGTAAAAGTAGGATTGAGGGACAAATAGACAACTACCCTTGTCAGAGCATAAAGTGCATGGTTGAACTGACAGTAACTGAGTCAACTCCAGAGGAGATGGGGATAGTATGGTTAGAGGCCAAAATGGGCAACACAGGATGAGTGATATGAAAATATGGATGGAATACTATAACATGATATACTTGGACATTAAATAGACTCCAAGAGTGCAAGGTGACTCATTGCGGAAGCTCCGAACAAGGGCGACTCGATGACACTGCCATAGAGACTAGGCCCAGTGGGGACCATCAAAACATGAGTAAATGATGGTTACTCATGAAGAAACTGACATGTGGTATGACAAGTGTTAAGAGGAGGTGGACCTCAAAATACAAGTGTTTCTTTATGATGAAATTCAATTTTAAGAGACAACGAAGTGACCTTTCTTGGGAAAATGGCTTCTTGGTGAAGTGTCAAATCATCAAGAACTAAGGAAGACCTATGACAGAGCTCGGTGAGAGCTTTCTAATGGTGTTGACAGTTCATCAAATTGAGCTACGGTCTAGTCGCAATGGGTGACAGAAAAACTATGGGTTTTCCTATAAAAGGGTGTTTTCGCTCCAATTTAGATTCATTTGCTAAGTGAGTTGTAGTGAATTTGTAGAGGAGGAAAAGGCCCTAAACATTGTGGAGATTGTAGCAGAAAAACTAACCATTGGAATCGGGATCTGTGACGTTCATGTAGGTCATCTTACTCATCTCTTCAATTTTAGTGGTTTATTTCCTCATTTTTGGCACCTGTTGGCTACCTGAGAGACCCTTTCTCATGCTCACAATCACATCACACTTTATGGGCCCTTAAGTGTGATCTGGCTTGCAGGAAGTAACTAGAAACCTATGAGCTCTCATTTTCTGGGCTGAAAACAATGATTTGGGTCCAGAGAGAGGGTTGCTTTGCTAGACTGGTGGGGGTTTTTAGGTCGATCAGTGTTTCCCATTGTTTTATTCTTTGAATTGACAAGACATGTGGTATGTTGTAGGCATGGCAAAGCTAAAAATCAACTGGCATGAATGAGACTTGGATACTCTTTGATCTGCGATCCAAGGGGATCAGGTGGTTCGAGGGGCATTGGATCATTATGGGGCTCTCAAGTTGGTAGATAACCGATTGATGAGGGCAGGTGAGCCCTTGCTATCAAGAATTATGAGCTATTGGGATCCAGAATATGAGTTATTTGTCATGTACGGGCACAAGATTGAGCTCACATTATAGGATATTTACTTCTTGATTGGATTCCCTCCTCTTGGAGTGGTGGGGGATATTCATCTTGTGTTACCTCGTGGGAGGAACATTATTAAGTTTGTGGAGTGAAATTGTCGATGGGGTGTTCATGTCAAGGGCATGACTATCTCGCTTGTTGATCTAGAGAGGATAGAGACATAGGATGTTGCCGCAACTGTGCTACAGGTCTTGGGCAGCCATGAATTCCATCACATCATTGGTGGGCAGATCATGTTGGTTGAGAGTGTTTTGATTGGAACCTACTATGGATGGGCCCAGATGATGTTGTCATCGATGAGCCAATAGTTGGGTATTTTCAAGATGTAAGTGAATCGTGATTACACTTTTGGTACAGTACTATGTGTGTTCTTCTTTGAGAAGATACCCATTATGCGTTGTCATGTGCAAATTTGAGATGGGGGCCCATAGGAGCCCAGGATGTGTCGATGGGGGAAACTATTGTGGAGAGGAGGAGGAGGGGGAGTCAAACTAGTGTTCCAACCCAAGTTTTTCACACATTGACCCTAAGGGGGAAGTGGTTATTGGGGTTGAGGATGCATGGGAGGATACGACGCTAATGCTTGACGGGATGAAGCACTAGGCTATGCATAAGGAGGAGCAACAATTTGATAGATGGGTTGGGGTCCTAAAAACATGTTATTGGTAGGAGGGGCTTAAGTGTTGGAGGAACCGGTGCCCCACTATGGGTATCCATAACTCAACTGGGTATATGGCGAAGAGTGTGAAAGGGATCCAATAATACCGTAAATGACATGAGATGCCCCTAGTGCATTGGCACTTCGAGGATGAGGGTGGTCTGGAATGATGGTATAGACATAACCTGACTATGCATAAATCAAATCATATCTCAAAGTGTTTTGGAGAGATTCTCCTTAGTTTGCGGAAAATGGGACGCGACATATTCTCCAATGATTGATAAAATTCTCCTAAGAGACCAATCTAGATAGACATGGTATTTGAAAGGCAGGCCATGACATGTGCTCCTCCTTCGACACCACTCTTGAACATGGTGAGAAAGGTGAATGGTGGAGGACTGATGGAATGTGGTTAATAGCTTCGTACCAGTGTCATATTAGAGAGGTAACTGGAAATATGAAATGAACGCTTTAGCAAGCATCACGAAAATGGAATGAGATGTGGAGGGCTCGTCTACATACCATTTTGTAGCATCCCTAGTGAGCGTGCATTCGAAGAGTCGAAGACGAATGGAGTCATGGATTATGGAGTTTGAGGAACACCACATGTGTAAGGATCAGACATGGTTGGTAGGATCCTCTCTAACATTACCCTCAAACTTTGGGATGTCGGAGGGAAGCTTAGTCATCATAGAGGGCCAACCAACATCATGGTGGACGGGGTCGTTTATCAACTCGTTAAAATCTGGTAGACTCAACCCAACCATAAAGGGGAGAATGGAGGTTGTCGGAATGGCTTCTGAGACTATTTTTCCTGATGTGACCACCGAGATAGAACCGAAGCCAACAGTAGGTTGTGTTTGTACACCAGCTATGGTTCCAGACATGGTGACGATATGTGGTGAAGGAGGGTTGGAAGCAGATGAGGAATCAGATGAACCAGGAGAAGAGTTGGTGTGTGGACTTAGAGGGCTATGAACTCGAACTCGTCGGGGAGGGTTAATATACCCAAGTGGAAACTAGGGGTCAATTCCTAATAGTCTTCGCAACAAATGCCTTGGTGCACAATGGTGGTAGGACACATGTGACATGGAAATGGGGAAGGGAGATCAACAATATATCATTGTCTCGATGTGACGAGATAAATTTATTATGTTAAGTCTTGGCTTGGCAGTGTAAACCAATCACCCTTCGCTTAAGGTGTGCTTGCGTGCGCAAGTGTATTAATTGATTAAGCCCAAATGATGTTTGTAAAAAATAAAAAAGCTTCCTGAAAATAAACTGAAATTAATAACAGAAAATGAACAACAAAACAATTAACTGAACCCCACCCAAAATGGGTTTACAAACACTATGTTGTTTGGTGGCTAAACCAATGGAGAATACATTGAAACATTCAAGAGCTCTAAATTCTAGTGTGACTCGGATCAAGTGACACTAAGTTGCTAGAAATTGGTGCAACAACAACAAAAAACAATAGAGGAATATCACTGCAAAAAGATGGGATATGGGTGAAACACCTAGGGAAATCGACGGAACCCTAAGGAAAATGAACAAACAAGTTTAAATTTCAAACTATGGATGGTAACAACGTAACTTAACAGATCTAAAATAGAGGGGTACAGATCTGGAAAATGTGGCTGAAAGCATTATAGAAACTCAAACTACTCTCTCATCTATACTCCTCCTAGAAAGGTGGAGGCGTACTAGAAGCCCCATGGGGGGCTAAATTCAACTTTGATAAGTAAATTAGAGTGGATCGAGGCCTAAGTGAGATGAGATAGAGGTCAAACAAGCCATGAAACAACTCTCTACAAAACCCATAAACAGATCTGAGAAAAACTATAAAACCCAGAAATCGCAGGTACCGACCTCTTTCTCTGTAGGGATTACACTTTTTAGGCTATTTAGTGTGTTATGGCCTCTATATCACACTTTTTGGGCCAAAACGTGTGATTTATGCGTGGATCCTATTCGGTAAATCTCGAAAAAGAGTGCCACCTTTGTTGTGGATGGTTCCTGTGACCTATAGAAAAGACCAAAAAGTTCGTGGAAGTTAGAAATTTAATAGATCTAGGGTTAAAAAGTTAGGAAACATTAATAGAATTAAAAAAGGAAGAAACCCTAAGCTGAAAACCGAAGGTCACCCAAGTTTCTGGATCTGAAGTATAAAACCCAGTGGAGTTGCCAATTTTGTTGTAGTGTTTTCTTCTCAAAGATGTATGAAAAGAACCCACTTAAGATTGTGGATGACTAAAAATCTCAACAATATAAATGGCTACTAAACATTGTATATTTGTAGAAACTAATAGTAACAAAACTTGCCAAAGTTTGGATCTATGCCACAATCATAGTTAAATAGCAAAAAGAAAGAGTAATAACTCAAATCATCCAATGGAAACTAGATATGTAAAGAATAATTTTATTATAACACCTATGAAGGGAACAAATAAATGTTATCGGTCCCCCTATATGGGATGGGTTCTTGGCTATCCTGAAACATCTTTAGCTTGTGTACAGTCTCTCCCCTCTATAATGCATAAACCCAACAAAAACTATGGTGTGCAACACTGAAAATAATCAAACTTACAAGAGTGAGTGCAACAATGAAAATAATCAAAAGTGAATAACGAATGGAAAAACCCTTATATTTATAACAAAATGTTGAGTTATCCTTGAATAATGAGAAATAATAAAATATTATTGATCCCATTCTTGGAATAACCACTTGGAATATTTTATTATATTTGTTTAGGAGGGAAAAAGTATTTAAACTTTTATATAGAAATAATAAATTAATGATTTATTTATCATCTCAAGGAATTAGTTAACGAATAATAAACAAATAAGTATTTATTTAACTATTCCTAAAGAATTTAGTCAAATTTAACAAAGAATAAATTTAAATAGTGTTTAATTAATTATTCCTAGAAGAAAAACAAATAAATAGTGATTCATTTAATTATTCTTCATGGGTTTTCCCCTATCCTCTACCCCAATCACTCCTTTAGAGGCTCATGACAGAAATTGAAAACTCCCAGACACACTAAGGTAGGCATGTGAGAGGGACTAAAGCTTCTCGTCAAGTTCAAATAGTGTCAAGCATGTGATCGAAACATTTCATGGGATTTTCTCCACATTCCTCGTGCTGTTCGGAAGGAAATTAACTTGGAAATTCCTAGAGGCTTCTATAATTAGTGAAAAAGGTCACAAATGGTTTGAAAAGTTCCTCTCATGATGTGAATTGATTTCGTAGACTAGTAGTGACCTTAGTGGATTGATTTGGTCCAATATCTGCACTTGTTATCCTAGCCGCAAGCTCAATTTCTCGCTACATGTTTTATATTCTTGCATTTGTGAGATTTGTGGCTATTGATGAAGTTAGTATGTGAGTGAGAAGGTATTAGAGAAGGAGATTATGCTTCAGACCTTGAGTAGATCCTATATTCTTTAGTCTATGAGTGTTAACGATTGAATCATTTGCATATCTAAAACATACAATAGAATAGATCAAATTTGATGCTGCTAGAGTAGAGTTTGATTGGAGAAGTTTTATATGTTGTTGAACAGTGTTTTTGATGGTCATTCTCAGACTTGTTTTATGCAGGAGTTGTTTATGCGTTTGGAACATAGCCATAGTATATCATGTGTGATTGATTTGATGTGCATGTTTATTGTTTATCGGATGCACACATGCTATGATGTTTAATGAGTTGCTACTAACATATGTGTGATTCAGTAAGTGAAGTTAATAAAAGGAAAAAATGTATATAGATCACACTATTGATTAACCCCCCCCCCCAGCCCTCAGTAGTTCTCAAAGGTTTCCAACGATTGGTATTAGAGTGGGGGTCTTGGTTGTAGATTGATTGCTAGAGAGTAGATTTTGGGTTTGTTGGTGAAAATTTGATTTTTTTTTTTATTTTTTTTCCAGAATGGGGTGGAGAAAGAAGAAACAAATTTAGAAAAGAAATGACCTTCAAAATAGGGAATTTGAGCCACAAAAACCTCATATTCCTAGTGCAAGTGGTTCAACAAATAATGTGTAGAAAGAAGAAGATCAAGAACCAAAAGTATAATTGTTAATGATTTTATTTTGAATTACGATTTTCAGGATTTAGATTTTGATCATGTTGCATTACCTAGGGAAGATGAGAATAATGTTAATATTATTACAAATGAGATCTATATACTAACAATTACATGCAAGGATCAAGAAAAATTATTGTAGACCTATGATGATAATGAGGCCACAGTCAAGGAAGAGATTGTGAGCTCAAAAGTTAAACTAGCATAATTTGAAAAAGTTAAGGGATGTATGTGGAAACAATACCAAGTGAAGGTAGAAAAGGTTGATAAATTAGAAGTTGAAGTGGTTTCCTTGAGAAAGCAACAAAAGATGGAGAATAGTACCATTGCCTTAGATAATTTTCTTGAGATCCAAAGATCACCATTGGATAAATTTGGTCTTGGATTTCAAAAGGGTGAATGTAGTTTGCATGAAAGTAAAAATATCAAAGAATAACCCAAGAAATTTATAGCAAACAATACTAGTAGCAAAAGTGAGATCCAAGGAAACAAGAAGCATATCTAGCAATTGAGTAACAAGAATAAATAACAGTCGATCATGTAGAAAAATCAACAGCAGAAATAAAATCTCAAGGAGCACCTATATTCAGAAGACTTTCTTCTCTTAGAGATGATCATGATAGATTTGTATAGTTTCAAAGGAATCAAAGTCATATTATTCCTTTTGTGCATAATGTATAATGTTACAACTGCCACAATTTTGGACATATTGCAACAAATTGTTGGAGTATATCGCATAGACCATATTAGTAGAGATTCCAACATTTCCAACAGCGAAGGAGAATGTATAACATGTTTACTTGTGATTTTTATGGTTTTGTAACTCATGTCACTTGTTTGGCCATAAGGTAATAAATTGCAGGTTTAACCATTGGAGGAGAGACAAATTTTAGCACAGTTTAGATTTGGAGTGCCATATTTTCCATATATTTGGCCATATGGTAAGAGATTGTTTTCTTCCCCGTTATTTAAGCCAAAACCGTTAAAGACAACAAATACCGAGAGGATATAGTACAAAGCAAGTGAAGCAAGGAAGGAAGCAAGTGAAGGAGGAAAAGAAGAAGGTCAAAGAGGAGAACAAGTGACCCAAGACCATGTGTTAGAAGAAGGAGTAGAAGCTCTTCATGTAGTGAAGCATTCCCTCTCATAGTCCATGATTATTCATGTATACGTTTAGAGGACTATATAATTTATGAGAGGCGCATAACCTCAGGGGGATCATTTGGCCACTTTATGAGTATGAGATTATTGTAGCATCATATGATGAGTTCATTTCAGCCTCATGAACTTTCAAGTCCATAGGATCAACCTGTCTCTTGGAGGTATATTGAGCTCAAGGGGAGTTATGCATGATATGTATTTACATGTGATATTTAGAATTTTCTTCATTAATTTTCACTCAGTCATTTGTAGCAGCTTTATATGTGTTTTCATGAGCGAAAAAGAGCACATTTTTTATCAATGTACATACTTTTGGTTTCCACTAACAACTGGTTGAAAAGATGTGCAACCATACATAGATTTTGATCATGACTCCAAGATGTATTGCAATGACATTGTGACAGGGACTAGCCATGTATGAGGTGTCATATGATGATAATTACAACCATGTATTCATTATTGGTTCATCATTTTATGATGATATTGAATCCAGTATTTAGTATGGTGTGTCATCATGGTGATAAGCATGTTTTGGAGGAGCCTTATTGCAACCACATGTATGGGCCAATGATGATGTAATATTCATGATGTATTATGTATTTGAGTCATCGCTCCATAGGAGATCATTATAGAAGCCATGCATTTCATTCATATATTCATGTAATATGGTCATGGAGCCAAGTACTTATGTTAACTATCTCTTGGGTCTTATATCCATGAGTCATGAGGTCATGTTATGGTCATATGTGAGTTATGTACGAGGTCTTATTTCACTACTACAACCATGTATTTATCATGTATATGTCATTTGAGTCATGGTCATGTGGAGTCTCACTCCATATGATGCTTCTATTTGTCAATGGAAGGATCGTTTGTAGTGGAAGTAGTCATTTCATCCCAACAATTGGTATCTCTACAGCTTGGAGATGACATGTGTTTAGGGGGGGCATTGTTTGTTCCTACTACTTCAGCCATACATTGTTGGCATTATGATCAGCTTGGAGATGTGATTTTATGCCTCAAACTACGCTATGACAGTTGGGGTGTTTGGCCTCATGTGATGAGATATTTTTGGTAGTTGCTACTATGTAGTTATGGGAGAGATTATGTGTGGTTGCCTCATGTGGATGTTATTGCATTTTATGGTGATGCTTATGTCATGTTGCTATGAGGAGGAATGATGGATTGATGCTTATGTGGATATTGATGCTGCTCATAAGTGCACATTTTATGATGATGTTACATATGTTTCTTATGGTTCTGTTATGTTGACATGTTGTTGTTTGCTGCTAGAGGTGTTTGTTAATATTCTTCTCTGGATATTGATTCGATATCTATGATTCTTGTTGCTTGTATGGAGGCATGGATGAACTTTCATATTCATTATTTTTCAGCCATGTATACTCCTGTATGTACTTTAGTTCTTGATGCATATTCATATGGAGTTGACCCTTTTCCATTGATGTCAAAGGGGTAGAGAATTTGGATGGATAGAAATCAGACTTAGAGTTGCAGTTTAGGTGGAGATCAACCTCACATGTTGTTGAAGTTGACATCAATGCTGAAGGGGGAGTTTGTTGGAATTATAGTATTGACATTGATGTCAACATGGGCATGGTTCCATCAACCTAGTTGAGTTGACACTGGGATGATTGTGTTGGCATTGATGTCAATAGTATGATGTCACTCATGTTGGTTCGTGTTGGCATTGATGTTGATCAGATGATGGTCAATGGTGGCATTGATGGAGCTTGATGAGAGAATGTTGGTCATGGAGGAATTGGCATGTGTTGGAATGTGCATTTATGGACATGTCATGATGATTTTTGATGTTGCTCACATAAAGGATGTTGTTACAAGTGATCATACTTATATACATGTGATATAGATGGTTTATGGCACACTAGTTTTAGTTATCAGCTAGGTCTTCATTATGTCTTCATGTCCATGCTTATGAAGATGACTTGTTGGAGTCATGTGTTGGATTGATGATGGTGATACAGAATGTTGCAGGTCTATTTAGATGTATTGCAACTTGTTCAAAGTTTTTATGATCTTGTTCGGAGTTTTTATGAAGAGTGGAGGACTTGTTGGCACACTTGCCAACCTTGTTTGTTAGCCCTTGTAGGTAAAATTGGTTGTGAAACTTGGTAGGGGGGATGGTGAATTTTATGAGAAACCTCTAGCGGGGGTTTGAGGGCTCCTAAATTAGATGAAAAATTGTCTTGTAAAATATTTTAATTTTGTAGTCAATATAGGCTGTTAATTAGCTTAATGATCTAACTGTAGAAGTTATGTTAATTTAGGGTTTTTTTCCCTAGAAAGAAACCCTTAGTTAATATGAGGGAATTGTATTACGACTTTGTATGATTATTTTGAGTGATAAATAGAGAGAAGAATGTGTGAGAGCGGAGAGGAAATTACAATGGATATGTTGTAGATTGGATCTCTTCATTTTGATAGATCATTTAAAAGGAAGGACTATCTGTTTCTTTGTGGATGTAACCCAAATTGTGTGAACCATGTATACATGTGTTTCTCATTTTTTACGCATTTTTGTATTTTTGTTTCGGCAAATTTTATT
This sequence comes from Pinus taeda, assembly GCA_000404065.3. Classification (NCBI taxonomy): domain Eukaryota; kingdom Viridiplantae; phylum Streptophyta; class Pinopsida; order Pinales; family Pinaceae; genus Pinus; species Pinus taeda. The sequence goes on from APFE030478365.1 coordinate 15,183, forward strand.
TATTTTTCATTGATCCATTAATTAATTTCTAACATATCACACAAATTTCCTTTAGTAAAGCATTCATATTCCATTTAGCTATATATCAACAAGTAAAGCACTATTTTCATTTAAAACAAACACGATCATGATGGGTACATATAAAATACAATCCTCGTGATTGGTAAAATCATGTATGAACTTTACTGGTACATGGTACAAAGGGTTATGAAGGTACTATAATATCAAGAGGTAGGAGTGTGCCTCTTGTTCAAAGCACCATTATAGAGCCTATATCATCATTGTGTTATGCACTTAAATGATAACAAACATCACAACATTGGAGGACACGTTAGAAACTCCTTCAATTGCAAGTAGTGAGAGTATAAATACCCTATTGTTCCTAAAACATTCTTTTCCTATTCATGTAACTTTATTTGACAATGCAACATTGAAGTTTAGTGCAGACAACCATGCATAATTCTATTCTCTATAGCTTTAGTTTATGTTAATAACAGTATAGCTCAACATAGATTTATTTACATTGACAACTACAACCCACAAACTATCCATATGATGAAACCATGCTAAGATGTTCAATGAAATATCTTTAGTGACACACAAGAACGAGGAAATACTTATCTATAATGAAGGATTTGGAAAATGATATGGAGACTCTATATTTTCACCCAGCCATAGATGAGTTATATCTAGGTCTCACTTACAACTATCACCCCCTAGCTAGATTCCAGGGCTTGAGAAGGTTTGTCATGGGACAAAACCAAATATGTGAACTGAACCAACGGTTCGAGAGGTCCTACCTCCATCCCTTTTAGCTACCATAGGTAATGAGACAGGCAAGGGAATCTAAAACTATGAAGGAATTTCCACTAGGTTTCCTTTGCTCAACTGTGATATCTTTCCTTTTCCTAAGAGTTGTCAATGTGCATGACTACCAAAAAATTCAACTACTTTTCACATAGGTTTCTATAGTCAGGTGCATAACATATGACCATCATTCTCACAATTAGTCTAGTAGTTTGTGATACTTTTCCTCAGGAAAATAAATATTTTCTACTGTTAAGGGTCTAGTTTCCCTTGCAGTAGACAAAGGTAGGAAAAGGATCTAGATGTATATGATTTTTTATTAGTCAAAGGCTTAGTAGCTTACAAAAGAAAACACTGATATGGTGGAGAATATCTATTAATAAATTTTAGTCAGTAATCATATAATAATCAATTAAATGTTAATGATGTCTAAAATAAGGTTAATGATCTATTTAATGAATTAAGGTTGTTAGAAGGGAGAGACTTGATGCAAGAAAGATGTTTGATGGTGACTAGAAACATGTAAAAATGATTGCTTAGTTAGAAAGGGTATAAGATTTACTAGATCCACGGGGATTTACTCAATATCAGTGACATTCATTTATCAACATATTAAAATGAAAAATTACATGTTTCATTTCATATATGTGTGTGAGCAGAGTAAGAGATAACAAGTCCAAAGTTGCACTAGCAAATATTTTACTTTACGTAGATAATCGAATAGTTGAAAATGGTGAGGATTTAAGGAAGTCAAAGTTGAGGATGGTAAACACAATGATCACCTCCTCTAAATAACCTAGAGCCATCATCCAAGTTGCTCTCATATTACGCTCCCTAAAGGAAATTAATGAGACATTAAAACGGTGAAAAACAACTTAGATGGAAGTAGAACAGACTCCATCAGGTGTAGGAAACCCCAACAAAAAAATGACTCTAATAGAGGGCCTCCAATTGAGGACATTACTATGGAGCTCCAAAAGATTAAGCTCCTAGAATTTGTTGGAGTTTGTGGTAGAAAGCGAGAAGAAGCTTGGTTGGAGGCAACTGACAAGATGTTTCACACTTAGAGAGTATACTTCCAATTTGAAGGCTAAGATAGTGACATTCCAACTCAAATATGGCACCCTAAATTTGTTGGGTAACCTAGATAGACAAATACACCTCACTCCTATTACAGTTACTTGGAAGTTATTTGAGGAAATATTTAGTAAGAAGTACCTTTGAGCATATTATGATGAAAAACAAGTAGGTTCCTTCCATGCTTTCGTATAGGGAAACTGCACGATAAAATAATATGACATCAAATTCATGGAATTGTTTAAATATGTCTCATCATGGATATTGATCAATTCTAGTTAGATTACCTTTTTTATGGGTTGAAACTTAAGATTAAGGAAATAGTTTTGATGTTGAAACCATCCTCAGTTTTAGAAGTTGTTGAACATGCTCACTATGTAGAACAACAATTGGACAAGATTGTACCTAGAGTACTACCAATAGGTATTTCAATGATTGCTAGAAAAACTTCACTGGAAACTTCATGGATTTGTGTAAGTTGAGGTCAGACATGTTGAGCTACAAATAAGGGCAGAGGTACCAAGGAAGGAACTATTTCCAAGCAACCCCACAACATTCTATTCATAGTTTACCATACATCACTTTTTCGGAATGTGGGGGACTTCATTACCAAATTGACTATCCTAGGTTACAAATCGGTAACAACTGCAGAGAAGGAAAAGCATCAATGGGAGGAATATGTATCCACCATCATATATTTGTAGTATTTGATAATCACCAAGATAAACGCCAATCCACCATGGTTTAAGCCTCATGTATGATAAACCATGTAATTTATTTTTAGTTTGATATTTAGTGCTATAGATAGTTTCATTTCACTAGTTGCACTAGAAATATGTGGGTTTGCACCCTACGAACTTGATGAATTTTAACAAGTTGAAATCGATTTTGGGGTAAAATAAGTGGTAGGACATAACATTAACTAATTTTAGGTAAAACTCGAGTTGTGTATAACTAATTTGAAGGGATGTGTGGTGTAATCATCAGAATGTAATGGCTAGAAAGTCATCAAGCTTTAGTAGACTACTTCCAAAAAAAGGTGATTTGTTTAGATGATGAAGGTATATCAATTGAGATTTGTGGTATCAAGCGAGGAGTGTCCCTATGAATCATATCGATTTGATGCAACTAGGGATGTGTGGTGTAATCATCAAAATGTAATTGCTAGAAAGTCATCAAGATTTGGTAGACTACTTTCAAAAAAAGGTGATTTGTTTAGATGATGAAGGTGTATCAATTGGGATTTGTGGTATCAAGTGAGGAGTGTCCCTATGATTCATCTCCATGATTAAGGTAGAATTTGTCTCTAGAAAGGATGCAAAATACATGTTGCCAAGGCTTTAAGTGACCAAAAGGGACCCTCCCTAGATCAACACAATTTTTTGTTAAAAATTGAGGATATTTTCCCAAAGGAATCGTCAATATTACCCCCCATGAGGGAGATTTATTTCACAATTGAATTAAGACTTGGTGTAGAGCTAATATCCAAGACACCCTACCAGATGACGGATCCAAAACTTGATATGTTACAGATGTCGTTAAAAGAGATATTATATTTTGGATTTATTAGATCTAATATTTCACCTTAGGGTACGCCAATGATTTTCATCAAGAATAATGATGTTTCCTTAACATTGTGAATATAATATAGGGAATTGAATCAATACATAGCATGGAATAGGTACCAGATTCCTAGAATATATGACCACTTCGATCAAATCAAGGGAGGAATTTTTTTTCAAAAAATGATATGTGATCCAGATACCAGCAATTGAGTATTAAGGAAAGTGACATCCCAAAAAACTACCTTTTAGACTTCATTTGGGCACCATGAGTTTGTATTAATGCCTTATTGGTTTGACCAATGCACCAACAATATTCATGAGCCTCATGAATGGAAAGATCCTGAAGTATTTGGACCAATATGTGCAAGCCTTTTTGGATGATATTTTATGTATTCCAAGAAATAAAATGAGCACGAATGGAACATAAGAGTTGTGTTGACATGCTTAGGAGAAAATAAATTTTATGAGAAACTACCAAATTTTTCTTTCTTTCAAAAGAAAATTCATTACCTGAGTCACATCATCTCAAGATAAGGGATTTTAGTTGACCGAGAAAAGGTGAAGGAAATAATGGATTGTCCAATACCAAAAAATGTTCATGATGTTTTTAGATTCATGGGGCATTTAGGTTATTATTGAATATGTTTGGAATGGGTTTTGAAGATTAAAACACCCATCACCACATTACAACATAAAGGGGTTAGGTATGAATGGGTAGACAAATGTGATATAGGGATAAAAATGTTAGGCATAGGTGGTTGAGATATTTCTTAATTTTATGATTTATGGATTTCATACATCAAGGGAAAGGAGAAGGTGGTGTCTGACGCACTAAGAAACAGGCCACGAACCTTCTCCTTAGTACCCTTGAGGGTCAATTATAGGGAACGTGTGTTGGAGAAACTCTTTGAATATAGTTGGTATCTCAATGTTACATTATTTATACATAGTGGGAAGTGGATATAACCAAAAGGCAAGGGATATGTCCTTGAACTAGATGGATTATTGAGATTTCAAAGGAGAATGTACATCCCTAAGGACAGGGGTATAGGAAAAATCATCATTGAAGAGTCACATAGAGCACTCTATTGTGCACATTACCATAAACTATAGGGCTTTTATAAATTTCTTAAAAGCGTTAGGTAAATTTTATTTAAGTGTTTATCAAAATAATTTACCAAAGTGCTATAAACCCTAAACCATAAACAAAAAACCCTAAACCCTAAACTAAAAAAGAAAACCCTAAACCCCAAACCCCAAACATTGAAACGTAAACAGACTAAACCCTAATCATATTATAACATTTTAAAATTTGTTTTGTAGCTTTTATTTAAGTGTTTATCAAAAGCACTTACCAAAATGTTGTAGACCCTAAACACTAAATCCTAAACACTAAACCCTAAACCTAAACCCAAAATCCCAAACCTTAAACCCTAAACCCTAAACCCTAAACCCTAAACCATCAATCCAAAAATCCAAACCCTAAACCCTAATCATTTTATAAAATTTTAAAAAGTAATTTGAAAGTTTTATTTAAGTGTTTGTTAAAATAATTTACTAAAGTCTTATAAACCCTAGACCCTAACCTCTAAACCCCAAACTCGAAACCGTAAATCATAAACCCTAAACCCTAAACCTTAAACCCTAAACCCCAAACTATGAACATTAAAACCTAAACCCTAAGCATTTGATAACATTTTAAAAAGCATTTTTTAATTTTTATTTAAGTCTTTATTAAAATAATTCACTAAAGTGTTATAAACCCTCAACCCTAAACTGTAAACCGCAAACCCTAAACCATAAACTCTAAACTTAAACCATATACCCTAAACCCTAAACTCTAAACCCTAAACGCTAAATGCTAAAATATATACCCTAAACTCTAAACCATAAACCCTAAACCTAAATTCTAAATGGTAAACCCTAATAATTTTATAACATTCTAAAAAAAGTATTGTAACTTCTATTTAAGTGTTTATTAAAATCATTTACTAAAGTGTTATAGTCCCTAAACCCTAAACTCTAAACACCAAACCTCAAACCATAATCCCTAAAACCTAAACCCTAAGCATTTTATAACATCTTAAAAAAATTTCTAAGTTTTATTTAAGTGTTTACTAAGAGGATTTACTAAAGTCTTATCAACCCTAGACTCTAAACTCTAAACCCCAAGCAATTTACAACATTTTAAAAAGTGTTTTTTCACTTTTATTTATGTGTTTATTATAAGAATTTAATAAAGTATTATAAACCCTAAAACCTAAACCCCAAACCCTAAACCCTATACCTTATACCCTATAGCTTATACCCTAAAGCCTAAACCCTAAGAATTTCATAACATCTTAAGAAGTCTTTTGTAACTTTTCTTACATGTTTATTAAAATAATTTACTAAAGCGTTATAAACTTTAAACCCTAATCCCTAAAACATAAACCATAATTTAGTATTTAAGTGTATATTAAAAACATTTACTAAATTGTTATAAACCCTAAACCCTAAATGCTAACGCCCAATAATTTTATAGCATTTTAGCAACTATTTGTAACTTTTATTTAAGTGCTTATTAAAAGAAATTACTAAAATGTTATAAACCCTAAATCATAAACCTTAAACCCCAAACCCTAATCCCTAAACCATAAACCCTAATAATTTTATGAGTATCTATAATAAGGGAAGACCACACCTGGGTATGTGAGTGTAGGAGGGAGAAAATTGTGGTACATGAGATACCCCGACCTTTGCTTTTCCACCCTTCTTCATAAACCTTTTTCTTTTTATTTATTTTACTTCATAACTCCTCGAGGCTCCACGGATGAATGCATTATGTCTAATATGTAGTAGTGGATACCCTGTTAAGGTGGGGTGGTTCATCCCTACACCCTAAACCCTAAACCCTAAAACCTTAACCCTAAACCCCAAACCCTAAACCACAAATCTTAAACAGTAAACCCTAAGCAGTTTATAACATTTTCAAAAGTGTTTTGTAACTTTTATTTAAGTGTTTATTAAAATAATTACTAAGGTGTTATAAACCTGAAACCATGAACCCTAAACCCTAAACCTAAAACCTTAAAACTTAAACCGAAGCATTTTATAAAGTGTTATAAACCCTAAACCATAAACGCTAATCCCTAAAACTTAAACTGCAAATGCGTAACCCTAAACCCTAGATCCTAAACCCCAAACCCTAAATCCTAAACCCTAAACCCTAAACCCTAAACCCTAAGCATTTTATGACAATTTTAAAAATGTTTTGTAGATTTTATTGAAGTGATTTACAAACATTTAGTAAAAGTGCTATACAACCCTAAAACCCCTAAACTCTAACCAATAAACCCCTAACCCTAAACCCTAAACTAGTACCTTAAACCTGTATTTTATAACGTTTTAAAAATGTTTTGTTATAATCCATAAAACCTAAACTCTAAACCCTAAACCCTAGACCTATAAACCTAAACTCTAAACCCTAAACCATAGACTTAAAAACCTAAACCCTAAAACCCTAAAACCCAAAGCCTAAACCCTTAACATTTTATAGCATTTTAAAAAACGTTTGTAACTTTTATTTAAGTGTTTATTAAAAGAATTTACTACTAAAGCGTTATAAACTACCCTAAGCCCTAAACCCTAAACCCTAATCATTTTATAACATTTTAAAAAGTGTTTTATAGCTTTTATTTGAGTGTTTATTAAAAGAATTTACGAAATTGTTATAAACCTTAAACAATACACCCTAAAAACTAGACCCCAAAACCTAACCCCTAAACTCTAAACCCCAAGCCATAAACCCTAAACCATAAACCCTAAAATTTAAAGCCTAAACCACGAAACCCCAAACCCTAAGCCCTAAGAATTTTATAAACCTTAAACACTCTACCCTATATCCTAAACACCAAACCCTAAACCCTACACCCTAAACTCCAAACTCTAAACCCTAAACCCCAAACCTGAAACCCTAAACCGTAAATTCTAAGCATTCTATAACATTTTAAAAAGTGTTTTGTAAATTTCATTTAAGTGTTTATTAAAAGTTTTTAAAAAAGTGTTATAAACCTGAAATTCAAAACCCTAAACGCTAAACCCTAAACCCTAAACCCCAAGCAATAAACCTCAAATGCTTAACTCTAAACCATAAACACTAAGCATTTTATAGAATTTTAAAAAGCAATATATAACTTTTATTTAAGTGTTTATTAAAAGCATTTAGTCAAGTGTTATAAACCCTTAACCGAAAAGCCAAAACCCTAACCCCAAAGGCCTAACACTAAAACCTAAGCATTTTATCATTTTAAAAACCATTTTGGTTACTTTTTTATTTAAGTTGTTTTTTAAATCATTTACTAAAGTGTTAGAAACCCTAAAACCTAAAGCTGTAAACCTTACCTAAACCCAAAATCAGAATCCAAAACCCTAAACCGTAAGATTTTTATAATAGTTAAAAAAGTGTTGGAAACTTTTATTAGTTATTTATTAGAAGCATTTACTAGTCTTATAAACCTTAGACCATAAATCCTAAAGGCCAAACCATAAACGTTAAACCCTAAGCATTTAATATCATTTTAAAAAGAATTTTGTAACTCTTTTTTTAAGCCTTGATTAAAACCATTTACTAAAGTCTTATAAACCATAAACCCTAAAAACTAAACTACCCTAAACCCTAAATGCTAAACTGTAAACCCTAATCATTTTATAACAATTTAAAAATAATTTTGTAACTTTTATTACACTACTTATTAAACTAATTTACTAAAGCATTATAAAACCTAAACAGTAAACCCTAAACTCTAAACCCCAAACCTAAAACCCTAAACCCTAAACCTTAAATCCTAAACTCTAAGCATTTTATAACATTTTAAAAAGTGTTTTGTAACTTTATTTTAAGTGTTTATTAAAATCATTTGCTAAACCCTTATAAACCCTAAACCTTAAATCCCAATCCCCAAACCCTAAACCCTAAGCATTTTATAACATTTTAAAAAGAGTTTTTTAAACTTTTATTTAAGTGTTTAATAAAGGAATTTACTAAATCTTTCTAAACCCTAAATCCTAAAACATGAACCATAAACCCTAAACCCCACACCCCAAACCCCAAACCCTAAATACTATCATTTTATAACATTTTAAAAAGATTTTTCTAAAGTGTTATAAACTTTGAACCCTAAACCCAAAGTATTTTATAACATTTTGAAAAGTGTTTTGTAACTTTTATTTAACGTTTTATTAAAATAACTTACTAAATTGTTATGAACACGAAAACATAAGTCGTAAATCGTAAACCCCATACCATAAACCCTATACCCTAAACCTTAATCATTTTATAACATTTTTAAAAAGAGTTTTCTAGCTTTTATTTAAGTGTTTGTTAAAGTAATTTACTAAAGTGTCATAAAAAAAACCCCTAAGCCTCAAACACTACACCTGAAACCCTAAAACCTAAACCTTGTGTATTTTATAACATTTTAAAAAGCGTTTTCTAAATTTTATTTAGGTGTTTATTAAAATCATTTACCAAAGTGTTATAAACCCTAAAACCTAAACCCTAAGCATTTTACAACATTTTAAAAAGTTTTTTGTAACTTTTATTTAAGTGTTTACTAAAAGCATTTACTAAAGTGTTATAAGCCTTAAACCATAAACCCAAAACCCTAAACACTATGTTCTTTTTAATATTTTATAAAGTGTTTTGTAACTTTAGTGTTATAAATCCTCACCCTAAACCATAAACCCTAAAACCTAAACCCTAAACCTGAAACACTAAATCCCAAATGGTAAACCCTAAACGGTAAACCCTAAACCCTATATCCTAATTCTTAAAGTGTCAAGGATAAAACCTAAAATAATTTACTAAGGTCTTATAAACCCTAAACCTTAAAGCCTAATGCTGGAAAGAATT
>APFE030478367.1:0-45511 GCA_000404065.3 Pinus taeda
AGAGAGACTTTGTTCAAATTTCTCAAGTCAACACAAAGTCTTATCTCCCCAGTTTTCTTTCTTGTGGGTACAAGGTTTGAAATCCATTCAGAAAATCTTATAGGTGCAATAATTCCAGCTTCGTACATTCGTTTCACTTCCTTTTCAATTAGGGGAAGAAGGACTAGATTCACTCTCCTCAACTTTTGTTTAAAAGGTTTCTGGTTTTCTTTCAAGGGTATAGTATGTTGGATGACTGAAGTATCATAGGATTTGAGGTCTTCATAACTCCAGGCAAACACATCTTGAAACTCTTTAAACAGTTCAATGTATGTTGATTTCTTGTCAGGAGGTAAGGTTCTGGAAAGCTTTATCATTTTGGGATTTTCAGTGGTCCCAATATTACACTCCTCAATTTCTATGTTTATGGGTTGCATCTTTGGCTTCTTAGGGATGTCATTTGAGTCAAAAATGTCTTCTAAAGGAGTTAAGCCCGTGGGCAGGAAATTATCCTTTGGTTCAATTACTTCAGATTCTTCTTCAATGATTTCATCAAAGTCTGCTTGTTTTAGCTTCTACAAATTGGCACAGTCAAAGGTTGTTGGATGTAACATCACATTTGTTGTTTCAGCTGATATATTAGTTTTCACTCTATCAGTTTGTTGTTTATCATCCCTAGTGCTTGTGTCTATGTTTATGCTTGAGAATTCTTCTTCCATGGTTAGAAAATTATTTATCTGTGTATCATTCTCAAATACTTGCCAATTCTCTACATTATTTGGGACAACAAGCCTGTGTTTAATCTCAGCAGTGAACTGGTGGTTAGGCACCAAAGGAAGTTTACAGGTGCTTGCAAAAGTTTCCAAACTATGTGCATGTAAATTATGGCTTCTAGGTATTTTGGTAAGCTGAAATTCCAAGAAGCTACTGAGTAACTCAATTGCTGCTGCTCTGTAAGACCTTAGTCTGAGATCATTTGTAACAAAATTTCCCTTCATCTGTTGTATAATTAAATCTGAATCACCTAAAATGGAAACTTTGGTTATCCCAAGACTCCTGATCAGTTTGCGACCTAGCAAAAGGGCTTCATATTCGGCCATGTTGTTTGTACATCTGAAATTAAGTCTATATGCATGACCTTGAGCATGGTCATTTTGTGTATTGTGTATCCAAACCCCTGCCCCTGCTCTTAGTTTGTTCACTGACCCATCAAATTCTAAATACCACAAGATTTCCTGATCAATGTTTCTTTCAATAGGTTCACAAGTTTGTTTAATGGGCAGGTCTGGCTTTTGTAATTCATGTGATATATTAGTTGGCTTTGTTGTCTTAATCATATCAATGATCTTTTGATCTTGGGCACTAGACTGCTCGTTTATGTTCCTTGTTTCTGTTGTTTTTAGGAGCTTGACCTCAGTTTTAGGACACATATCGGCATTGTATAATATAAATGAGTCCATGTCCGAATGAATGGAGTAGATTGGAAAGTTTTGGGGCTTATCTTGACTGTTGACCACATATTTCATCAATGTTTCTTGGTATAACCTCTTTGGCTGGCCAAAGACTGAAATTGTGGCATATGACATGTCTAGCTGCAAAGATCCCTGGAGTTTGGCACCCCAAGATCTGGATAAAAGCATACCATACTTGGGTGGAATGTTAGCTACTACCACATCCATCAAAATTTTTTTGGCTGGGTATTGGACCAAGGATACACAAAGATACTTGATAAGGCCTAGACATCTTACCTGGCTAGAATCAAATAAAAACAAGTCTTTATAAGGCCTTGTGATGTCTAGATCAAGTTTTTCCATTACTGACTTGGGCATTAGATTATGGGAGGCACTTGAGTCAAACATGGCATTGTGTAGTACTTTGTCATGAATGTTTAGCCTTACATAAAATGGAGGGATACCTCCATCCACTGATTTTCCATTAACTTCTGAGCCAAAAATCAGTTCTGGCTGATCATCCAGAACATTAACTGCATCCCTATTCTCTGGTACTTGAAATGACCTATTGATTTGTTGTCTAAAGACCTCATGTTTGGCTAGTTCAGAAAGAGGAATGGCTATTTTAAGCTTGCCAATTTCCGTTTCTAAATTGAAAGGATTTTCCATCTGAACCTTTATATTCTGAGCAGCAAATTTTTCTTTTTCTGCTGAGTTTTGGGTGACCTTCTCTTGAGCAGGTACACTATTATGAGGTATGTCTGAGTTGTGCTCCTTTTCTGGAGGTTTGTGCAAGATTTCTGTTGAAAAAAAGGGTGTAGATGAGGAATTTACTGAAGGTTGTACATCAGATACATCTTCCACTGTGACTTCCCTTTGGAGTTTTTTACCTGAGGAGTCTGTTAAAACAATTTTATCATTGGGTTTCTTGGGCAATTTGGCATGTGTCGGTTTGGTAAGTTCAGGCACATCTATAGTTCTACTTCTTAATTTATATTGTTTGTGTACTTCATAGACTACTATATCATACCCTTCTCTGAAATCAAATGACTCACCAGATTTTGTTTGAAATTGTTTACATTCTTGGGCTTGTTGATCATCTTGTGTTAAGAATACTTGTTGCTCACTGTCTAGACCCATCAAATTGATGTGGGGATCTTCTATTTGTTCATTAGAGGTTGGGGCCTCTGCATAGTTCTCTTGAAATGGAGGTCTGATATTTTGATCAAGACCAATCCTCCCAGCATTTGGGTTTTGATTTTTTTCTAAAATTAGGATTCCTAGTAGTGTTGCTTGTTTCTCCTTCCCAAGAGGATTTTCTCTCAATGGTCTCAACTCTATCTCCTAACCTGTCCATACCTTTGATGATTACATCTAGCTTTTTCTCAAAAGCTAAAGGTTCCTCTTTAAATGTTGTTCTTCTCTCGTTTTTAGCTCTGTTTCTCTTAGCAATCAGGTGACAGCTATATTCTGCATGTCTACCAGACTAGGGGGTGCTCTTTCTCTTAACTGATATGCCATATTTGAATCAAAACCATCGGGGAATTTGATTAGGGCCAAGTCAGGTGGGGGTCTCAGGTTCTAAGGAATAGCGTTGTATACATTGTTAAATCTAGCACAATAGTCTTGAACTGTTTCTTGTGGACCCCGTTTTAGATTATCATACTCAGTTAGGATGTGTAAAGGGTCTTTCTTCTTTTCCCATCTGTTTAAGAAGCTCAGGTATAAGGCATCAGGATTGAGTATAGAATGTGCAGCTAATGACCTAAACCAGGTCCTTACATCCCCAGTTAAACTTTGGACAAAAATTTTCATCCTTACATCCTCATCATCAATTTCATAGTTCTCAAAATAGTCCTGCATTTTCTTGGTGTGTTGTTGGGTTGTATAAGAACCAATACCATCAAAGTAAGTGATCTTGCTTTGATAATCTTGGGGCATAGCCCCTGGATTGGCAGGCAAGTGTAAAGGGGCATATCTATTAGCCATATTTGTAGAGATAACTAGGACAGCAAGAAGGAGTGGACAGCTGGAACAACAGGGATAACAGGAGTAGGATGTAAAGTGTATGGAGGAGTGGGGAATTTACTTTGGGAGGTGGAGGAAGAACTAGGAGAAGTAGGAGTAATGTGAGGATGAACTGACACTTCAGCAGGGGTAGGAATATAACTTTGCTGAACAGCTTCAGGGCTTGAGTCAGAAAACTCCTCTTGTTGCTCTTACTTCTTAAAGACACTTGGGACTAAATTGGGATTTTCAAAAATGGTTGGAGGATCTGGGTTAGGGTTTCACCTGGTGTAACGAGTTTTCTTCTTTGGAGCCAACTTCTAAGTTTATTTTCTTAGTGTTTTATAAGAGGCTTGATAATCACAGCTTTTAAGCAGTACTTCCCAGGAGATTCGTTTAAAAAACAGGAAGCATGATTCCTTTCTAAGTTGTAAATTGAGGCTCAGGAATTCCCCAGCAGAGTCGCCAATGATGTTATCACTCAGGTTGTTCCCTGCTTCCTATAGGGAATACGGTCGAGGTAACCACTAACCAGTCTTTCAGTTACAGGTCCTAACCCACCTGCAACCAGAGAGGGCTCTCTCTTTATAATCCAGCATTGTTGTGGGTGACTTTAGGCTAGTTATGGTGCAATGATTTTGTTTTAGATTTGGTTGGGTGGTGAATTCAAATAGAGCTGGTGTACAGATTACAGATCAATCTTAACCATTGGGAAATGGAGTTCATGGCTGTGTACTCCTGAAGTATTTCTTTGAGGGAAGAGTATTGCTGCAAAGCCAGATAGGCATCTGTGGAACAATTATTCAAGCTTGGGTGATGAAGGCATGAAATCAGTGAGTGAAAGGCAGTCAAGAATCTTTCACTATGCTAATTGGGGGAGAAAGTGGGAGTATTGTTTAGGAGCAGTTAAGAATTCCTAAACAGTATTCACAGTGAGAGAATTAGTTAAATATGAGAAATTAAGAATTCATATCCATAGATAATTCTGGAGAAAACATATTTAGAAACAGAGATTGAGCAGAGGGTGTATTTAAACAAGTCCTAAGCTATTATTTTTCCTTGTTGCTATGATCATGAAACATATGTGAAATTTATGCATACACAGAAAGAAAAAACATAGTTCAGAGTAACTTATTGTTCCATTAGATGACACAGGAATTCTGCAGCGTAACACAATCCTTCATTTCCACCTTCAGATAGTACAGAGACCAGGAACTTCAACATCAATTTATATTAGAAAAAGTCTGAGATATACAATGCATCTCTTCAGAGAGAGATTCACCAAAACCGACCCCCAATACGTTCTATGGGGGTGTATATATACAAAAATAGGAGATAAAATATCTAGATGATGAGTCATTGTGTAATAAATTACATCACCAACTCTGTCAAAGAAGTAAATGAAAGAAATAACTGCAGCAGTTAATATTGGTATGGCAGTTGTCTTTTGTCAGACAAGTTTTGACTTTTTGGATCAACAAAGTTGGTTGTAGCTACCTCTTTAATCTGCGTTTGCTGAGCACGCAGTCTTAGTGCTTTGCTGAGTCATTGCCTTGATGCTTTCTATAGTACCTGTGTGTTTGATTATTTGTTGACCTATACTGTGACTGAGATTTGAAGCTGACAAAAGGAAGAGTAGACTAAAATTACCTGGGCAATACTTCCAGCATTGATTGCCACCAATCAGCTGGAGGTAATTGATGTCTTCGTATCTTTATGAGTGTTTCATCTGCTTTAGTATATCTATAGAAATTTGGAGGCACTTCAAACAGATGATTAATATCATGCTCAATAAAAAATAGATTCTCCAATTTGTCATATAAAGATTGCCCAGAGGGAGGTCCTGCTTCTTCTGTGGAGCCGGTAGATGCTGTAATCTGATTTTTAACATAGTTGTTGATTCTGGTGGTGTATTGCTCATAGGACAATAGTTTTCCAGCACCGGTCACTAGGCTGGGTAATCCTCTGCTTTGTAATGCTGCTATTTTTTTCCTGAAATCATTTACTTCTTCCTGCATCTCCTGACATTTCCTTTCCAGAGTCTATGTGAAATTTCTCAAGGTTAGCACTTTTTTTGCTGTCAGGATAGTCTCTGTTCAACTATGGATGTCCAATGCTGCCAATTCTTCCTTAGTGTGAGTGTTAAGGAAATGAATCATCTTGTTGGCCTGCTCAAGCATAATCCCCAATGCTGCTCTGACCTTTTGAATTTCAAATTGAGCCATACCTATTAATTCAATTTGCTCATGTATAGCCTGTATTGATCGCCATTGGTCATTGATTGATTGGCCAATTTTGGCCCACAAAATCTTTTTGATCTCAGCTAGAGTTTTGTCTAGAGATAGTTCTTTTTCTAAGGCCTTCACTCTGGTCTCTAGGACTTTTATTTCCCTTTGCTTCTCGGCCACTGTCATTTTAGACTTGTCATAGCTGGCCTCTAGTTTGGCCAACTTTTATTTGGCCTCCTTTACTTCTGTCACTTGAATTTCAAGCTCCTTGACAGCTTTCATTGGGTCCTCCATACTCATACTAGATTCTGGTGCTGCTGTTGTTGCTGCTATAGAATCTGTAGTTGATGTAGCCATTGTAGGTGCTGGAATGGTAGGAGGGACTGCTATTGTTTGTGTATGAGGATAAAGGCCAAGAGTTGTAGATGTTTGAGGTGGTTGGGAGGTTGACTCCCCTTGTTTATCTTGCAAGGATTTCTCCAATTCTGCCTCCATCTGTAGTATTCTTTGATTCATCTTTAGGAGAAAATCCATGGTTTCATCACCCTGTTTCTCCTGTAAATGTTCTGTAGTTTGAGGGTGAATGGGTGCAGGCAGCTTTGCCTGCTTTTTGAGTGCAGCAATATCATCTTCCTTCTTCTTCATAAGGACCTTGATACCCTTTGGATCCTTAGGATCATGTCCTAGATCAACAATAATGTCCTCCAACGTTTTTATTCGGTTATCCTTGCCAGTAGAGTACATCCTTTCTAGATCTAATTGAGTATTTGTATTTTTCAATGATTCTTTTGACTGATGGGCCAACATGGCCTTGTCTGCAAGTGTGGCATAGACCATTTCCCCTTTTTGCTTATGCAATTCAATTTGATCCATGGGATGTATGTCCTTGGAGAGGACTTCCATGTTTGTCTTTATGTAGTCTGCAGATGCTTTGGGCTGTGGAAATTTAGACTTGAAATGAGTAAAAATCATCTTGTCCTCCTTGATATCATAAGTTGCCATCAATCTTTGTTTCTTGGAGGGTGTTGTTTTCAAGGGTTGACCATAAAGTTGTATTCTTTATAGTTCATTTTGTGCCTTGATTTCCATGAAAGCACCTTTGATACCAGCTGGCTGCTTGCCCTGCTACCTAGAAGAAGACACCTTTGTACTATGTTGCATTCCCTGTTCTTGCTGGAATGAGCTGGTAGCAGTCTGCTGGCTGGATTCTCTCTCTCTCTGCTCTAGCTCTCTTCCATTTATTCACCGATTTCTTCTTCAGCCTGAGGATCAATTCTTTGCCTCTTGGCTTCTGGTTGTTGTGTTGACCCACTTGGAGGTGTGGGCTCCTCTCTATCCCATTTCTTACCTCTCTTCTCATTAAGATGAGTTTGCAAGACTGTAATTTGTGATGTTTTAGTTTGTTGTAGAGGGGCTTGCCCTTGACTCTAATCTTTGGAAGTGGTGGGTTGTTCTATCTCTGTTTCCTGCTGTGCATCCATCACTTCTTTTCCCTTTGTTGTAGCTATTGTTGTTGTAGATACTTGTTGGGCAGTCTGTGCAGCTATGGCTGTGGAGGTGCCTTCCCCAACTTGGAGTGGCAGCTTGAATGTCACCTGGTGAAAAGAATCCAAGTCAAGAGTTTTTTCTAAATATTTGACATTTTTCTCCACTATCTCTTCTTGAGTAAATTATTCAATTAATGTGCGTGGCACCCACTCATCTTTGTTGGCATATTTCTCAATTTGCGGAATTGGACAATGCTTATAGGCTAACAGCCTATATTTGACTCTTCTAGCACCGATAAAGCCATCGGGGTCATAAGGGACCCACCAGAAACTCCTTTTCAGTTTGAGTTGTTGCCCCAGTATTTGATTAGCCTCTTGCCAACCATCTTTCTTGTTCATGATAAAGGGGCCTAGATGGTCTTTGAATTTCAGGTTAGATTTCTTCTTGGCACTATGAAAATGAGTAAGATCTAAATTATTGAGCTTCCTATAGTATTCCAAGGCAAACAATCTCATGGGTACATATCTAGGGAGCCTGTAGGGACAGAGATCACAACCATAGATCCTAATGACAGTGTGATTTTGGTATAGATACCAATCACCTATTTTATAATTTTAGGCAACTGCAATATTTTCTGCATGTCATATGACAACCTAGGAGGAGGAGTTCTTTTCAAGAGACATGAGACTGGATAAACAAATTGGTCAATGAACTCACAGTAAGAATATGGAGAGTTCTGAACTTGATGAAAAACTGAAGACCAAAAGATAACAGACCTCCTTTCACCCTGTGAATCCAACTTTTTGATGGGGCATTGGAAACAATCTGACTGATAGTACATGAACAGGTGATAGATATATGATGAATATCTGAATACTGCCTCCTTGTCCAGCTTTAACAGTTGGTCATTTATTTTATTGGCAATGAACTTGGCATAGTTATATTTGACAGTAAGGGGCTTTCCAAGGCTATATGCAGACAAAAGGACCAACACTGTTTCATCAATATGCTCACTTGTTGAGAAACCCAGCACAGAGGATATCATGTCTACAAGCAGCTTGCCTACCTCATTGAAATTTACATACAAGAAAGGAGTTGGCCCTGTAGGTTGGCAGTCTGCTCATGAAGGTCTTGGCAATTCTAGCAATCTTAGTGCTTGAGAGTTTGGGGACTTCATCCAGCAGGTATTTGATGGAGAAAGGGATGAATAGTTGGGTCTGTTTGAAATTGAGCGTCTGATTAATGGAATCAAGAGTTATATGAAAGAGTATGCTCCCAGATGGAGACTTGATAGCTGGCGGGGGTTACGGGGTGGCGAAAGGCTAGTTGTGGAGCCCGCTAATTAAAAAACATTAAAAATAATGGTGGGGGTGGGTTTAAACTTTGGTTTGGCGAGGTTATAACATGCGCCCATTTTATATTTGTTTATTTCAAACATTACAAATGAATACATTAGTGCGGGAGGGATAAAAACGGGGTTTGTGAGCGGGGGGCACTATGGTAATTAATTTTACCGAAGGGTTTAATCAAAACCCATAGTCTTTAGGGTGGGGGGAGGGGGTTAATATTAGTCCCAGATGGACTAAATATTTCCCAAGACTGACTTATATAGCTATATTTCTATGGGGTGGGGTATTAAATAGTTTTTTGGGATTTTATATAGTTTTTTGTAGAATTAGGGAAGGGCAGCAATGTTAAGGAGCTAAATAATAAAATTAGCTGTTAATATGACTTTGTGAGGTGAAAATGCAAGGGAAAATGCAAAGCCCGTGAACTGAAACTTAGTCACATTAGAGAAATGGAATTCAGAATAGTGATTTTTACACAAGAAATGTGGCTTATTTTCCTTTAGTCAACTGATAATTTGACTTAGGATTGGTACCGGAATGAAGTGAAATAAGACTGTTGGGCAGATCCCAAGGTATTTGGGGAGTGTTAGTAAATTATCTTTGGGGGAAAAGGGAAATTAGTCATGCTTCCATTGTTATGTCATCAAACCTCTGCCATGGTGCCAATACCCTGAATGAGATGAGTTCTTCTTTGGTAAGCCAAATGGTAATAGCATTTTTGCTTCTGCAACCTCACACTACCTACCCAGCTTAATAATCCTAACATTTTTTCTTCATTTTAACTTGGTGCACTTAGATTAGCAAACCCTGATTATCCTCTTTTCTTTTGACTACCCTCTTGTAAATCTACCCTTATCTCTTCCAAGGACCCAGATTAAGCAGTTGGGCTCCTTCATTTCTCTACCTAGCTAGTCATCTGCCACGCTTGAGCTGTTTGGACAGGAACCATTCTCTATTCTACAACAAACAATTTAAGCATGGCATGGTCCAGATTGAACTGTTGGGCCATCCATCAAGTATGATTAGCAGCAGTATTTTCACATTGTGATGGTGCCAATAAGGTAGTAGTGGCATTTTGACTGGCCACTTTCCTGGTCTTTGATTTGGGGTTCATTTTCACTATTCTTTCTGACCAATTGATTTTCTTGCCTTTTGATTGTTCTTTTAAGGCATACCCTCTTTTCATCTTTTAATTTTCCTAGTCTGTATACAAAATATGGAACCTTTGCAAGATGAAATGATGAACATATTTAGCCTTTCCACTGTCAATCATGAAAAATGAAACCTATTGGTATAGGAACCTAATAATGACTACAACAATATGAATTTTACAACACAATTACTTTGTAGTTGAATAGCAACAGTATTCTGTAAAGACTAGCAATGTCGTATCAACAATTAAAAGAATAACAATGTATTGCAGAGTTAATACAATGTTCCTATCTTAGAGAATGATATTACTCAGTCTAACATAAATCAAATATAACAGAGTTGTGATGTAAAGTAATAAAACATATCAGATTACTGAACAAAGCTGACAATGAAAACCACGCACAAACAAAAGATAATGATACAGGAGCAAGTGTTCCACCAGGACCTGGCCCTTAGCCTCCAGGGACACACCGCTTGAGATTATTCTAGGATCAAACATTAAACAGCAACCAGGTTTATATTAACGCATTATAATAGAATTATAGCGGATCACTTCTCAACGAGAGTCAATGATCAAAGTCTCAAATTCAAGAAAAGTTACATAGAAAAAAAAAATGACAGTCGATCCTCTCTCCCCCGGGCTAGCGGTGCTACCCCTTTTTATAACAGCTAAGGCGGAGATGTCAAGGATGCAAAAATAGTTAAAACAGTGATCCCTCAGGATCAAAGGATCTTGAGGGATTCGCCAAATTGTTAACTCCTATTTATCCATTTTCTTTCTTGCACCGAGTCGATATCTCCATTTCCTTTCCCTGGCTGATATGCTTTAATTTGGATCGCCTTGTTTGCATGTGGTTCCCCGCCAAAGGGACAACAGTTAACTTGGCCCTGTCTTTTTCTTTGGAATGACAACCTCTCATTTTTCCCTTTTCCTGCATAATAAATGGAAATTATCAATGTTTTCGTATTGCATATTAATCTTACATATTTTGTCATAATTTCTTATTATCTACCTAGTTCATGATGCAAAGGGGCCATGACTTTTAATAAAAAGATGCCAAAATAATCAACAAAAGCATACCTTCTTTAGTACTCTACACACCACCTTGCTTACCCTTTTTCATGCCCTCATGAAAACATTGTAGTTGACATGTAAGGCAGTGAGAGAGTAGGCAGGAGATGGGATCTCATGTGGAGGTCTATAGCCATGATGCCTAACTAGGTATTCAAAAAGATGGCCTGTCTAACCCTCAGGAATCTCATATAGGGCTTGGTATCTAGGTGCAGGGTGCCAAATAATCAGACTCCGGAACCTATATCCTAACCAAGATGGCCCTGCTCTCAAGATAAATTCACCATAGAGGTGCAAGCGATCGACGACTAACTTAAAGTTTTCATAATTAAATGGTTCCTGGAGTTGGATATTCGGATTAGAGATCTGATATCGAAATTTAGCCGCATCAATGGCAAGGTCTTTAATAGTGAAAAAGTATTCTATTCCCTGCCGATTGATTACTGTATGAATGGGTCCTAATGCTTCAATCATGCCTGGAGTCCCCATGAGGTTCCTATGTTCCCTCCATAACTGCACTGGATTTCTAGGCTCAGCTCTTACCCGTAAGTCTAATCCATTTCCTTGTCTTTGGAAGGCATTATAGGCTTTAAGACATTTGATTTGATTAACTCCAAATGAAATAAATGCTTGCAATTGGATATCCCCAACAAAAGGGTCAGGGTTCAGCTCTGTCTCTTGATCTAACACAAGGTTATGTAGATAGAATTCACATAATAATCTTTGAACCTTTACCCCATAGTGCTTACAACAATTTATAAAATCATCAATGGTATTAATTTGTATAGGGGCGCCTGCTTTGATAGCCTTTATTTTCAATTGCAAATATCGTTCCATTAGAAACAAAGCATAATTCTTAGCAGGGGCTCTACATGCTAGGACGTCAGTGTACAAAGAGCATAAGGTATCCATATGCTTGATAACTATATCTAACCTACGAGTTACCTTTGCGACTTTTTCTTCTTCCTTTCGCCATCCTTCAAAGGCCTAGCTTTCGGATAAATTGAAATTCCTTAGCTGTTGTTGTAATTCTTCATACCTTTCTCGAGGAACCGTTTGTTCCGTGAGTTTTTTTTCTTCTTGCTGAGCTTGCATCAAACCCTCTCGTAGGGTTACCATCCTCGGATCACTATCCCACATGGTAGTGGTGAGCGGGAGGTTCAATTGAATCTTCTTATTGCATCGTCTCCTGTTTGTGGTTCGCATTTCTTCAGAGGGTTGTGCCTCTATCTGCACTTCTTTGTCATAGGCCGATATATCATCTATTTGTACCTCAACATGGGTAACAATTGAATGTTGTTCCTTTTGGTTTTGAACATGAGACTGCTCCTCAACAAGGTTTTGAATGGGAAACTGCTCTTCAACAGGGTTTTGAATGGCATACTACTCCTCCGCAGAGTTTGGAACAACAGACTGCTTCTCAACAGGGTTTGGAACAATAAACTGCTCCTCAACAGGTTTTTGAACAGCAGGGTGGACTTGAGTCCTCCAAACCTTTTTCTTGAGGGGTCTTGCTGGATTGGTTGCATGTTTCACCCTCGAAGTCATTTTTACCCTCTTCCTCATTTTCAAAACCCTGATTTGTTGTCGAAGTTGAGCTATCACATTCAGTAATATTTGTTGTTCTTTTTGTAATCTTTTAATTTCTTCTACTTCCTTAGAAGGAATAGATGTCTGTTTACTTGGGTCTGGATTGTTATCTCGATCAATTCTCTGGTTTTCTTCTTGGGGTGCTCCTTCGTTGCTGTTCGGGTTGCCTAGGAGTAACAACTCTAGCTGGTTCTGTTATTTCTTGGGTGACTTCTTTTTCCACCCCTTCTTCTTCCTGAATTTCTTCCGGTGTAGTTTGGCTAGGAATCGATTTTTCCTCCTCTGTACCACTTTTCTCTCCTGTCATACTTTCATCATGAACAAGCTGATTCTCTTTTTCTACTTCCTCGTCATGTAATTATTTGGGTGCATTTTTGTCTTGAGCAGAATGCTCTTTTGGTTCTTCTTCAACATGGAGGTCTGGCGGGCTGAGAGGTTGGGCATATTCACCCATATTGGCCAAAATTTTGGCCAATTCATCTTCTTGCAATGGATTTTGCAATGGGCTATCTTCATGCTGCTCTGTTTCTTCCTCCTCCTACCTAGGTTGCTCGGTTTCTTCCTCCGTTTCTCCTTCCTCATTTCCTTGCATTCTTTTCTCATTCTCTTCTCCTTCTAATTGCAGGGGTTGCTCATCCCCTGAATCATCTATCTCTACTCGTTAGCTAGTATCCCCTCAGGAATTTTCTAGCCTCCCTTTAATCCATGCCAATCTGACTGATTTCCTTCATTTCAATGTGCGATCTGGTGTACTGGTGGCATGCTTGCGTTTTAGGGATCGCATAGTCAATCCCCTGTCTATCATGGAAATTAGCTCTTCTTAGTTGCTCTGTTGTTGGGCAAGGTTATGGCTAACTATCAACCATATCGGCCCATGGTGACTTACTACTAATTCTACATGTTATGCCTTTTTCATGCTTGAGGCAACATCATGAAGTAATGAATTTAAAAATGCAGGTAAGTTTACAGAGCATTTTTGTTTTAATACGGCTAAAAGTTTAAGGTGTCATGGTCTTACCATGTCTTTCCTGCCTTCACAAGTGACGTAGCTCTGGATGATCTTTGCCAATTCTGCCCATGACTCTCCTAATGCTGCTGGTAGAATCCCTATTCCTCTTACTGTCAGGTTCTGGCCTTCATTCTAGAAGGTTTTTATGATCTTTTGTAGTCTTTCCTTCTTTATCATCCACACAGGTCCAGTGGCTGGCAGTCCCGAGACTTCTACAATTATGTCATTGGTGACTGCTATGTGTCTCCCCCTTACTGTGGAGTGATCTTCTTGCAAGTTCTACAAGAATTCTATTGCTATGGTCTCATTGGATTCCTGTAAATGATTGAGATAAATTAACCAAATTGCTCTTGCCAGGATTTCCCATGCAACATCAGAGACTGTCAATACCTGTGGTTCTCTCCGAATTGATATTCCTCCCATGCTTTTGGTTTCACTGCAAAATCTCAGAGATGGCAATGGAACAGTAGGCTTTTCAAACTATTAGAACAAAACAATAAGACTCGCTCAAACCCTGAGTCGCTTATTAATTTCCGTAGAGCGTACTACGGAAATGGCTTAGGAACATCAAGCCATGCAAATGGAAAAACAATATACCATTGAGACTTACTATTCCCAAGTAAACAATTTCATGAATAGTAGTCTGACACATGTATCAGCGAATGATGAGGTTAACCTCCCCCCCCCCCGTAATGTGATAGGCTGTCCTCAGCCGTTAAATGAGGGAGCGACATGCCGATCTGCCCTAGGATAGAGTCATAAAGGAACAGCGTATAGCAGCATGCCATGTTTACAAACAGAAGGTTACCGAATTTGAGGTGTATAGGCGGATCGTTTAACAAATAAGATATTGTTGTGATATGATGCAAGGCTGGGAGGATATGACAGCTGACATGCACACAGAGTCTAATGCAGTTATTATCAACTTTCCGGTCATGATTGGTTATGATATATTTTCATGTTTTTAATGGTTTGGGAAATAATATACATAATCGTATGTGACATATTACAAATGTATAAGAGACAGAAGGGTGTTTATGATTACTTATTGATGTATAAGTAATGTGACTTTAATACCGTTAACAGAGCTCTGCTATCGACAGGTGTCTGTAACCTTGACAGAGTTGTTTGTTTCACCCATGGAACCATGATCCTTTCTGTATGCTTAGGAAGAGTTGTACGGTGTCAAATGTAGGCCATTATGTTGGCTTGGTGACCAGTTAGCCACAATGGCATTCACTAGGAAGGAGTGAAAGGTGGGCAGGCCGGCTCATGATGAGACCTCCTGTTCCAAGGGCTATTTATTTTTTGTTTTGATGTGCCTCTTGGACCATATCCTTGGTGTGGTGGCTATAGTGGGAATTCCACTTCACTTTCTTCGTTATGATCATGGTAGGCTGGCTCTTAATGAGACCCCCTATCCTGCATTTGACAACTCATATAAACAAAACATCATTTTTCTTTTTTCCTTTGTTCTTTCATAAAGTACTTTCCTATTTATACACAAAGGGTGGTTCAACACTCCTTAAGAGTAGGAATGGTGGAAGAAGTCTTAACATATCAATAGAAACATATAGACCCTTTGTTCTTATTCCTTAATAATAATAATAAAATATTATGAGAATTTAAAAGGAACGAACATGATAAAGATAACCAATCATATTAGTATTAGTAGAATAATGACAGTAAAAATAATGGATAAGTGTGTCCTTCCCTCTTTCCTCTTACCAATTAAGAGCAATTTCTTGAAAAATTAGCGATTTTATATAATTTACTAATTTCAGTAGGCTATCGTTTTGTATCCATTGCATAAGTGTATAGTTGTGTTCCAAAAGACTTGAAATAGCAGGAACAATAGGCATCTTTAAATTGGAACAACAAGGGGAACAAGCATAAGTAAAAGGAATACGAGGATGTTGTTATTTCAAAAAGGAAGAGCAAAAGAATACCAGTGATGTTCCTTTGAAAAAGGAGCAGCAACATCCAAAAGTGTTGTTCCTTGGGAAAAGGAACAACAAAAAGACGAATTCCATTCCTTTGGAAAAGGAGCAACAAAAATAAAAAAGTGTTGTTCCATTGGAAAAAGAACAGCAGAAAACACAAATGCCATTCCTTTGGAAAAGGAACAACAAAAATCAAAAGTGATGTTCCTTTGGAAAAGGAATAGCAGAGAACACAAATGTCGTTTCTTTGAAAAAGGAACAGCAAAAAATCAAAAGTGTTGTTCCTTTGGAAAAAGAATAGCAGAAAATGTAAATGTCGTTCCTTTGAAAAAGGAACAACAAAAAATCAAAAGTGTTATTTCTTTGGAAAAGGAACAACAGAGAACACAAATGTTGTTCCTTTGAAAAATGAACAACAAAAAATCAAAAGTGTTGTTCCTTTGGAAAAGGAACAACAAAGAACAAAAAAGTCGTTCCTTTGGAAAAGGAACAACAAAATGCAAATGTCGTTCCTTTGGAAAAGGAACAACAAAATGGAAATGTCGTTCCTTTGGAAAAGGAATAGCAAAATGAAAGTGAAAAAGGAATCAACAAAATGAATGACTGACCCAAAAGGTGTTGTTCCTTTGGAGAAGGAATAACAAAATGAAAATGTTGTCCTTTTGGAGCAGAAACAACCAAAGTGCACACGAATGCTGCTCGTTCCGAAAAGGAACAACAAAAACGACACTACTGTTCCTCTTGAAAAAGGAACAACATAAAAAATGCAAGTGTTATTCTTTTGAAAAAAAAGGAACAACAAAAACGATAGAATTACTGCTGCTTCGAAAAGGAATAGCAAAGTGCTAATACACAAATATGTACAGAAAATGATTTAACAAAACAAGGAAAATATGTACAAAGTGTAAAAATAGGTGAATCACTTAATGAATCACAGGTCAAGAAGATCTCTCCTCCTCCAAAATTTGCATGTCGGAGTCTTTGCATAGTTGCTGATAGAAGGACTCCTGAGTAAGTGGTTTACGATATAGTCAAACCCTGTGGTCGTTTTCCTTGAAAGAATATCCATATCCGTTAATGGTGGTTAGAGTAAGGGTGCCATTATCATGTACCTTCTAGATTTCATATGGCCCCAGCCAACGAGTCTAGAGTTTCCTGAGAAAATCTTGAAACCTGGAATCATACAAAAGTGCCTAGTCTCCTTCTCGGAAGACTTTATTTTTAATGAGAGCATCATGCCATTTAGCTTGCTACTGTTGGATTAATGCAGTGTTTTGGAGGGAAGAGAGCCTGACTTCATCTAGCTCATTAATCTACTGTAATCTATTAATTTGTGCCTCGCTTAGATTTAAGTCGACTTCTTGTGTTATCCGTAGTGTTTGGATTTCAAATTCTATGGGAAAAATGGGTTCCTTTCCAAACACCAATTGGTATGGTGAATAGCCGGTAGTGCTTCTCCATGTTGTTCTGTAAGCCCACAAGGCTTCTGGTAGTCTTGCAGCCCAATCACGTCTATGTGATGCAATGGTTTTTGTTAGAATTGCTTCTATTATTTTATTGTTGCTTTCTACTTGATGATTTTCCTGTGGGTGATATGGAGAGGTAATTTTGTGGTAGATATGATAATTTTTTACTGTTACAGCAATCTTGTTACCATCAAATTGTGGTCCACCATCTGTAATTATATCTCTTGGAAGCCCATAGTGCACAAATATATGGAACAAGAACTGTATGACAGAATCCTCTATAGCTCTCGTCAATGCCTCTGCTTCAACCCATTTGGTGACATATTCTATTGCCACCAAAATATATGTTTTCTGGTTCGAGGATGGGTTAATTGATCCAACGAAATCGAGGGCCCATCACTCGAATGGTTCAATAACTAGCTGTGGGTTCAGGAGAATTTCATCAGACTGATCAGGGCATGTTGCTCTTTGGCAACTATCATAGGCTTGGATGAAATTCTTTGCATCTTTGAAGATTGTGGGCCAATAATACCCTGTTTGCAGGACCTTATGCCCAATTCTGTGATCATCAAAATGCTTGCCACATGGTCCGTCATGACAGGCTTTTAAAATATAAAAAATTTCATCCTCGTGGATGCATCTCTTGATGTGCATATCTACCCCTATATGGAACAGGTAGCCCCCAATCCAAGAAAATCGAGCACTTCGCTGGACAATCTGTTTTCATTCATTGAGGGTTAGATGTTTCGGTAATTTACCTACTGCTAAGTAATTCGCAACATCAGCATACCAGGGTGTTTTAACTGTGACAGCAAAAAAATGCTCATCTGGAAATTGATCTTTAACTGTTGTTGTGTCCACTAGTTTTGGCATTCACGAGAGAAAGTCAGCTACAGGATTTTCTTTTCTAGGTCAGTCCTTAATTGTAATGTCAAATTCCTACAATAAAATCAGCCATCTAGTTATTCTGCCATTTGTGATTGGTTTATTTGCTAAATATTTTATGGTAGAGTGATCTGTATACAAGATAACAGGATATCCAGTAATGTAATGCTTGAACTTATTAACAGCATGTATTACAGCTAGAAATTCTTTTTCAGTAACAGTATAATTCAATTCAATAGGGGATAATTTTTTGCTAATATAATAAATTGCATATGGTTTTTTATCCTCTTCCTGCCCAAGGACTGCTCCAATAGCTGTATCTGAGGCATCTAATGAAATTTGAAATGGCAAGCCCCAATTTGGTCCTTGAAGGAGTGGGGTTGTGGACACAAGCTTCTTCAGATCCTAGAAAGCATGTTCACATTTTTGTGTCCAAAGAAATTCAACATTACCCATCAGTTCATATAGAGGAGAAACAATATGCGAAAAATGTTCTATAAACCTTCTATAATACCCAGAAATCCAAGAAAACTGTGTACCTATGTTTGAGTGGTAGGACTAGGAATTAACAAAATTATTTGAATTTTAGCTGGGTCTACCTGTATGCCAGCTGCTGAGATATAATGGCCTAGAATAAGTCCTTCAGTAATCATCATATAACATTTTTCATGGCTCAAACAAAGCTTGGTGGCAATGCAGCGTTGTAGGAATTTTTCCAGTGTGTCCAATGCTAGGTCAAAATCATCTCCGTAAGGTGTAAAGTCATCCATATATACTTCAAGTCCATTTATTAAGTCTGAAAAGATGCTAAGGATAGCCCTTTGAAATGTGGCAGGAGCTTTGCATAAGCCAAAAGGTAGAACTCTCTAGGCAAATGTTCCCCAAGGACAAGTAAAAGTGGT
The DNA here is from genome assembly GCA_000404065.3 of Pinus taeda. Taxonomy (NCBI): domain Eukaryota; kingdom Viridiplantae; phylum Streptophyta; class Pinopsida; order Pinales; family Pinaceae; genus Pinus; species Pinus taeda. The sequence continues at coordinate 18,522 of APFE030478367.1, forward strand.
TTTGTCTTGGTCTTTCCTGCCAAAGTGTTTAATACTTGGTCAATCAATGGAAGGGGAAAGTGGTCTTTTTGTGTTGCTTTATTTAGCTCTCTATAATCTACACAAATCCTCCATTTTCCATTTTTATTTGGTACCACCACAAGTGGAGAGACACATTTACTATTGGAGATAGGGTAAATGAAGTTGACATCTAAAAGTTTTTGAAGTTCAGCTTTTACAACATCTTTTAGATGAGGATTAAGTCTCCTTTGTGGTTGGCGAACAGGTCTCGCATCTTTTTCTATGTAAATGTGGTGTGTACATAACTGAGGATCAATTCCTTTCATATCAGGGTAGTCCCATGCAAATGCTTCTTTATATTTCCTCAATAGTTGGATGAGCTTTTCTTCTTGTTCGGAAGTCAGGTTGGCATTAATGTTTAAAGTCTTTCCTGACTCAATTTCTACAATTTTGCTATTTGAGACAGAATTAGTGGGTATTGTTTGCTTGTGTGTATCTTTAAGAGGATCTTCTTCTAATTCATTATCAAATGTTGCTTCTATCATGTGACATTGTATGTGGGATTTGGTCTTAGCTTGGCTAATAAAATTGTTAATGGCATCATCTTCTGTTTGGTCTTTGAAATCAAGTGCCTCTTTTATAGTTAATGGAGATCTAATATTTTCAGTGAGGTATGATACAGGATGCTTGTTAGTTTTTATTATTGTGACACTTGGCTGCGCTAGAGGGTATAAAGCTAGGATCTTGATATTTGCCCCTCTTGTTATGGTCATATTTCCTTGTCAGCAGCTGATATAAGCATCGGCAATTGCAAGCCAAGGTCTGCCTAAAATCAATGGATGTCCATCAAGTCGGTTTTTGGGGTTTATTATCAGAAAATCAGCCGGATACTCCCAGGAGTCAACGGATACCATGACATCATGTAGTGTGCCCTCTAGCCTAACCATGGATCGGTCAGCCAATTCTAATAAAGTAGAGGTCGGTTCTACTGATGTAATGCCCAGTTTTTGGCAAGTGGTAGTTGTTAAGATATTGATTGCAGCTCCTAGTTCAACTAAGGCATTTGAGAAGGTTTGACCATAGATTTGTACGGTTACTATTTGATTTCTTGGGTCTTCATATTTAACATGTGTTTCTTTTCCTAATAATAAGTCGGATAGAGTGCCAACTACTTGGACTCTTGGATTGTTTGTTATATTCCTCCTTGGTTTCTTTATACATAATTCTTTAATAGTCTTTGCATACATCAGGATGTCTTGAATGGCTTGGAGGAATGGAATTTTTATGTACAGATTTTTTAATTCTCCCAGAATGTCAAAATGAGGATATTGTATGGGTCGAGGTATAATTAATTGTTCTGGGAATGGGGGAGAGGATGCGGTTGCTTGATTAAGGATTTGTTGTTTGGTCATATCCTCTTCTTGTGATGGTTTTTCTATAGGTAACTGATTTTTACTTTGAGCTGTTTTATCTCCCTCTGTTTCGATGATACACCCAGATATTAATTGAAGGTCATTACACTCCCTTAGATCAGTCCCTATTTCTGGTGTTTCAATTATTTGGATAGATTGGACCGGTCTATTATTCGGATTAGGTTTGGGTTGGTTTGGGAGTTGCAGTCTTAAGTTAGGCTAGGGGTTTTGTTGTAAGGCTGGCAGTGTAGGTTGAGGGAGTGGGATGGTTCCTACTGGCTAATTCATCATTCTTTGCCAGTTTGTCTGCCAGACTTGACTCTGTGAAGTAGGAGGCGTCCATTGTGTTGGATATACATTATTTTTCCAATATGGCGGGGTATAGGGAAAATTTAGCCAATTGGATTGGCTTGGTTGATTCGGCTGTGGAGATGACGAAGGGAATGACTGTTGTGACCAATTCGGGAATGGAGGTTTATTTTTCCACATTGTATTATATTGTTGAGCATGATATTGTGGAGACTGAAAAGAAGAAGCCGGATCTGAAAACATACATGATTGTTGTGGTTGCCATTGACGACACTGATTGAGTAGATACATCGATTCTGGCTCTTCTTCTGCTTTGTTGTATACTGCTTTCAATGCAGGAAGTGAGGGACAACTTTCCGTAGAATGATCTTTCATACAAATGGCGCAAACTTGGACTGCATCTAATGGACACTCCTTATGGCTGTGTTTCTTCTTGCATCGAGGATAGAAGATTGCCAAATTTTGTTCTACCTCCACTTGCTTTTGTTTAGCCTGCATAATATCAAGTTGTGTTGTCAGTGTCCCTAATATATTAGTTTTGAAATTTTCTAATAAATTTCCAATTTCTACACGAGTTACTCCTTCTTCCAAAATTCTATTATCTCTTACAAACCGATCATGTTCTACCAGTTTTAGTCTTGTGCTGCCTCTCGAGCTCCTGATACATAAATCAATAATGTCAGCAAAATTTTCCTGATAAATATCTCCTTTTCCCATAATATTTAGTGTTTCAATCCACTGCTCCTTCATTCCCCTAATTAATGTTGTTTTTAATACATTATCAGGCAAGGGTAATGATGCATAGGGAGATCTTTAAAGATTATATTGGAAACATTCAACATACTCCTCTAATGTTTCATTTGGTCTAGCTACCATCTGGAATATTTCATCTTTTAATTCTCTAGACCTGCAATAGTCCTGATATTTTTTTAGAAAAGACTCTTTCATTTGATCCCAATTATTTATAACCCCACCACCTAATCCCATAAACCATCTTAGAGCAGCCCCTTTTAATGTAGAGGGAAATAATTTCAGTTTCTGGGGATCGACGATGTAGTCATATCCTCTACACAGCACGTCAAATTCAAATAGGAATGCATCTGTATCCTCTGATGTAAGACCGTGGAATGTAGAGATATGCTAAAGAGGGTTGCTTTCGTAGGTGCATTAGCTGCAGTATTCACAATGGGGTATTGCAGTGTAGAGGTTTGGGTGTTTGGCGGGTTTTGGGCCATTTGGTCAAATATATGCCAATAACCTTTTGGGATATCTAGAAAAGTAGTCCTAGGTTGTCGAGGGGAATGGCTTTAACAGGAATGGCCTTGACAACACTTCCTTTATCCGGGATAATGAGAGTACCCAATGTCTGAGGGGATTCAGGTTCTTTAGCTTTGCTATAAATTATTTTTGCAGTACTTCCCTTATCTGGACTGCTTAATGGATGAGTTACACCAAGAGGAGATCTTTGTTCTTCAGTTTCTCCTGTCTCTCCTCTCCCTTCAAAGAGGTTGTTAATATTCCTTTCTTGCAATGGTTCAGGGCTAGAATTTTCAATTTCTTGAAAATCTTGCTCTTCGGTTTGACTATGCACCTCAACAAAGGCTACAGATGGTGATCCTATGGCCTGAAGGGAACTAGTAGGCTGTCTAGAAGCAACTTTTCTAGGTCCTACTGAAGGCTGAGATTCTTCTTTCTTAAAGATTTCATCTATAAAGGTCGATCAGCCAAGGGTCACCGGCCACTTAGCTTTGTCAGGCTTGGGTAGAGTTTCTGGCTTTTTCTGCTTAGTCATGCACACAAATCAACTACTAAGTTCTACCCAAACAAAATAGCAACAGATCTGCAGGAAAGCGGGCAGGGGAGCAGGGCTATTACATACTCCACACGTAGGTTCTTATCTTCCATTTTTAAAACCCAATTCTTTCCTAGTAGGTTCTTACACTACTTTGAAAAGAGACAAATGGCTACACTCTTTCCCCGGCAACGACGCAAAAATGTTGAGTCATAAAAAGGGTCTTTTTCACCTCTAATTACCTCACATTAGTTTTTCAAACCAGGAATGTTTTGTTATTTCAAAGAGTGTCTCAGTTTGGGGCTATCATTTGTCAGAGTAATGCTACTGGTATATTGCTCAAAAAACAAGAGTAAATGGATGCTTAAAACAAGATCTAACTACAGTAAAGCACTTTAAAGTTGAAATCATGCATTCAAGAAACTAAGAAATTTATCAGTCAAGGGTCCAGTAATAGTAACTCATCCCTTTGTAAACTGATGTAACTAAAGACAATCAAGGAACAGATCATCAATCTGGGGACTAGACAACAAATGTCAATGCCCACTATAGTTTCAGATCGTTCTGCACACCAAAGCAATGATAACGCAAATAATAAAGAAATGGAACAACAACTGGAAAATGGAACAACAACTAATTCTTATGAACAACAACACCTTAATCTCCAGAAATAAGTGCAGGAAACCATATCCTATAGAAATCAAGTAGAAATCTCTATTCTAAGGGTAAATCGGATAGCACACAGAAATAGAATGGCAACTAATTAGCAATGAAATATAGAACAGTACTTGGAGTCAAATGTAAGTGCACGATAAACCAAGATAAATAGCACACACGGCACACCTTAATATTGAGAAAACAGTAATATGATTTCGATACCACGAATATCAATCTTAGTTATAAAGAATACGACTGTAGTTCCTAATGGAACAACAATTTCAGTTGAACAACAATCGCAATCAGATGCAAACCATAGATGACTACAACAATATGAATGTTACAGCATAGTTACTCTGTAGTTGAACAACAACAGTATTCTGTAAAGACCAGCAATGTCGTATCAACAATTAAAAGAACAACAATGCGTTGTAGAGTCAATAAGATGTTCATGTCTCAAAGAATGATATTACTCAGTCTAACATAAATCAAATATAACAGAGTTGCGATGTAAAGTAACAAAACATATCAGATTACCGAACAAAGCTGACAATGAAAACCACGCACAAACAAAAGATAATGATACAGGAGCAAGTGTTCCACCAAGGTCGGGCCCTTAGCCTCTAGGGACACACCACTTGAGATTATTCTAGGATCAAAGATGAAACAACAACCAAGTTTATATTAATGCATTAGAACAGAATTACAGCGGATCACTTCTCAACAAGAGTCTATGATCAAAGTCTTAAATTCAAGAAAAGTTACATAGAAAAAAATTACAGTCGATCCTCTCTCCCCCAGGCTAGCGGTGCTGCCCCTTTTTATAATAGCTAAGGCAGAGATGTCAAGGACGCAAAAATAGTTAAAGTAGCAATCCCTCAGGATTAAAGAATCCTGAAGGATTCGCCAAACTGTTAACTCCCAGTTATCCATTTTCTTTCTTGCACTGAGTCTATATCTCCATTTCCTTTCCCTGGCTGATATGCTTTAATTTGGATCACCTTGTTTGCATGTGGTTCCCCGCCAAAGGGACAACAGTTAACTTGGCCCTGTCTTTTTCTTTGGAAAGGCAATCTTTCGTTTTTCCCTTTTCCTGCATAAGAAATGGCAATTATCAATGTTTTCATATTGCATATTAATCTTACAGATTTTGTCATAATTTCTTATTATCTACCCAGTTCATGATGCAAAGGGGTTGTGAGTTTTAATAAAAAGACGCCAAAATAATCAACAAAAACATACCTTCTTTAGTACTCCACACAGTCAACGCACCTATGAAAGCCATTCCTCTACAAAATATTCCTACCTTTCATGGGCTGACATTAGAGGATCCAGATGCATTTCTATTCGTGTTTGATGTATTGTGCCAGGGGTATGACTATACCACCAATCCCCAAAAACTAAAGTTATTTCCCTCCACATTGAAAGGAGTAGCCTTACGATGGTTTATGGGATTAGGTGGGGGCACTATAAATGACTGAGATCAAATGAAAACTGCTTTCCTAAAGAAATACCAGGACTATTGCAAATCCAAGGAACTAAAGGATAAGATATTTCAAATGACAACAAGACCTAGTGAAACACTAGAGGAATATGTAGAATGCTTTCAATACAATCTCCAGAGATATCCCTATGAATCTTTGTCCTTGCCTGATAATGTGTTAAAAACTACACTAATTAAAGGGATGAAAGAACAATGGATTGAAACATTAAACATTATGGGTAAAGGTGATATATATCAGGAAAATTTTGCTAACATCATTAATTTGTGTATCAGGTGTTCAAGAGGCAGTACAAGATTGAAGCCAGCAGAACATGACATGATCACAAGGGATAACAAAATCTCTGGTGGAGGTATAACTCGCGTAGAAATTGGCAATCTACTAGAGGATTTCAAAACAGATATTCTAGGGACTTTGACAATGCAATTGGACATTATGCAAGCCAAACAAAAGCAAGCAGAAGTAGAACAAAACTTGGTGATATTCTGTCCTAGATGCAAAAAGAAGCATAGCCACAAAGAGTGCCCGCTGGATATGGTCCAAATCTACTCTATCTGTACGAAATATTACTGAACAGAAATCTGCTCATAACTCTTGGGATTGAAAGAAGTCTATAAAGAGGCTGAGGAAGAAACAAAACTAGTCTACCTACTAAATCAACACTACCAGTGGCAATCACGACAAATAGGTATGCCCATTGATTCATCCTCTTCTTTTCAGCCTCCTTAGTGTAATGCTCAGTAGTACAATGGAATGTGGCAGAATTAGCCACCTTTCCCCAGTTGGTCACAACAGCCATTTCCTATGCCACAACGGTCAAATCAAACAAATCAAACCAATTGGCCAAATTCCTCTTACTTCCCACCATTTTGGAAAAATAATGCATATCAATCCTAATGGCCACCCTCAACTTCACAAAATCAGGATTGGCAGTCAAGCTGGTAGAGACCTATAAACCAGCTAGTAGGAACAATACCCCTACCTCAACCCACACTGTTAGCACCTTACACATTACAACAAAAACCCCAAACCAACTTAAGACCGCAGCTCCCAGCCCAACCCAACCCGAACCCCAACAATAGACAGGTTCAATCTGTGCAAATTATTGAAGGACCAGAACTAGAAACTGAGTTAAGGGAGTGCAATGACCTTCAATTAAGATCTAGGCATATAATAGAATCAGAGGGGGATAAAAATATTGAAATTGAAAATCCGTTATTTGTAGAACAAGCACCACAAGAAGAGAACATGATTAGACAGAAAACTCATGATCAAGTAACCACCTCTTCTCCACCATTCCCAGAAAGACTAATCATACCTCGCCCAATTGAACATCCTGATTTTGATATTCTGGGAGAATTGAAAAATTTATGTATAAAAATACCACTCCTTCAGGCTATTCAAGACATCCCAATTTATGCAAAAACTATTAAGGAATTATGCATGAAAACCCAAAGAGGAAAATAACAACAAATCCAACTGTGCATGTAGTTGGTACGTTATCTGATTTACTATCAGGAAAATAAACGGATACCCCTTTTCTAATGTACTAGTCAACTTAGGAGCAGCAATCAATATTCTTACCACAAAAACTTGCCAAAAGCTCGACATTACATCCCTAGACCCAACCACAACCTTGTTGCAATTGGTTGACCACTCAGTAGTTAAACTAGAAGGCACATTACAGGATGTAATGGTGTCAGTAGATTCCTAGGAATACTCAGCAGATTTTCTCATCATCAATCCCAAAAACCAACTAGAGGGACACCCACTCATTTTAGGTAGACCTTGGCTGGTGACTGCAGATGCCTATATCAGCTGCCGAATAAGAAGCATGACCATAACAAGAGGAATCAATGTCAAGAATTTAGTCTTATATCCTCCTGCCCAACCAAGTTTAATAATAATCAAAACTAGAAAACAACTTGTATCATATCTAACTGAAAACATTAGATCACCCCTAACCATAGAAGATGCTCTGGAATTTAAAGATCAAATAGAAGATGACATCATTAACACGTACATTAACCAATCAGAAGCTAGATCCCATCTAAATTGTCACATGATTGAAGCAGCATTCGATAGTGAAGTGGAAGAAGATCCCCTCAAAATTATTAATGATCAATCAATACCAATCACCTCTATCTATAATAGCAAAACCATAGAAATTGAGTTAGGAAAAGCTTTGAATATTAACAAAATCCTGACTACTGATGAAGAACAAAAACTTGTCCAAATCCTGAGAAAATATAAAGAGGCCTTTGCATGGGATTACCCGAACATGAACGAAATTGATCCCCAATTGTGTATGCACCACATTTATACAGAGAAGGATACTAGGCCCGTTTGACAACCTCAACGGAGGTTAAATCCTCATCTTAAAGACATTATTAAAGCTGAACTACAAAAATTGCTAGATGTAAACTTTATCTACCCAATATCTGACAACAAATGGGTCTCTCCATTAGTAGTGGTGCCGAAAAATAATGGAAAGTGGCGTATATATGTTGACTATAGAGAGCTTAATATAGCAACCTAAAAAGACCACTTTCCCCTTTCGTTCATTGACCAGGTCTTGGACACTTTGGCACGAAAAAAAATATTTTCTTTCCTAGATGGCTTCAGTGCATACAATCAAATTCAGATTTCCCCTGAACATTAGGATACGACTACCTTTACCTACCCTTGGGGAACATTTGCTTACAAGGTCCTACCTTTTGGGCTATGCAATGCACCTGCCACATTTCAGAGGGCTATACTCAGCATTTTTTCAGATCTAATAAATGAAGGGCTTGTGGAGATGACTTCAAGCTAGCATTAGAAACATTAGAGAAACTTTTGCAATGATGCATTGCCACCAAACTCTATTTAAGCAATGAAAAATGCCACATGATGATGACCAAGGGCCTCATCTTGGGATTTTATATCTCAACAGCTGGAATACAGGTAGATCCAGCGAAAATTCAGATAATTCTTTTAATACCTACCCCTACCACACAAATAGAGGTATGTTTTTTGGGATCTTTTGGTTATTATAGAAGATTTAAAAAAACAAAATCTCAGATTGCTGCACCATTATATGCACTAATAGGAAATATTGATCTCATTTGGATAGATAAATGTGACACCGCTTTTGAGGATTTAAAAAGGCTTGTATCAACAGCCCCAGCGCTAAGGGGCCCAAACTGGGACTTTCCATTCCAGATTTCATCTTATGCTTCAGACACAGCAATCAGAGCAGTTCTTGGAAAAGAAGAAGATAAAAAGCCATTTGCAATATACTATATCAAAAAATATATATCTCTTGCTAAATTGAACTATACTGTGACTGAAAAGGAATTTTAGCTGTAATATATGCTATAAATAAATTTGCATTATATAACTGGATATCCTATAGTTTTATATACAAATCACTCTGCCATTAAATATCTAGCGAATAAACCTGTTACAAATGGAAGAGTGACAAGATGGTTTATTCTCTTGTAGGAATTTGACATCACAATTAAGGATCGACCTGGAAAATATAACCCTGTAGCTGATTTTCTCTCATGAATGCCAAAGACAGCTGACGCAACAACAGTTGGGGATCAATTTCCTTATGAATATTTATTTTCTCTTACTATCAGAATGCCATGGTATGCGGACATTGCAAATTATTTGGTAGTAGGCAAATTACCCAAGCACCTAATGCCTAATGAAAAAAAACAAATAGTGCACTGCAGTACCTGAGTCCCTTTGATCGGGGGTTATTTATTCCATACAAGAGCAATTATGCACATTAGAAGATGTGTTCGGGAAGATGAAGTGTTTGACATTCTAAAAGCATGCCATGAGGGGTCGTGTGACAAACATTTTGTAGACTGCAGAACTAGTCACAAAGTCTTACAAATAGGTTATTATTGGCCCACTATCTTTAAAGATGCTAAAAAGTTTGTTCAAGCCTGTGATAGTTGCCAGAGGATGGGATGCCCTGGACAATCTGATGAGATGCCTCTAAATTTGCAATTAGTAATCAAACCTTTTAAGCAATGGGCACTAGATTTTATTAGTCCTATCAACCCATCATCTAATAAAAAAACATGCATACTGGTTGCAACAGATTATGTCACTAAATGGGTCGAGGCAGAGGCATTAGCAAGGGCTACTAAGGATTCAGTGATACATTTTCTTTTCCAACTATTTGTGCGATATGGCCTACTGAGAGACATAATTACAAATGGAGGACCGCAATTCGAGGCAACAAGATTGCTACAACATTGAGAAATTACCATATTCTCCACAAAATTACAACTCCATACCACCCATAGGCAAATGGCCAAGTAGAAAGTACTAATAAGGTAATTGAGGCAATACTTACAAAAGATAGTTGCATCACATAGACATGACTGGACTTCCAGATTTCCAGAAGCCTTGCGGGCATACAGCACAATATGGAGAAATACCAAGGGATATTCATCATATCAATTAGTATTTGGTAAAGAACCCATCTTCCCAATCGAATTTGAGATTCAAACATTAAGAACAACTCAGGAGGTGGGCTTGAATTTAAATGAAGCTCAAATCAATAGATTACAACAAAATAATGAACTAGATGAAATCAGGCTATCATCTTTTCAGCACACTGCATTAATCCAACAACAAAGAATGAAATGGCATGATTCCCTGATTAAAAAGAAGATCTTCAACGAAGGAGATTGGGCACTCCTATACAATTCTAAATTTCAGGATTTCCCTAGAAAACTCTAGACCAGATGGTTAGGACCTTATGAGATACAAAAGGTGCATGATAATGTTACATTGACAACCATTGATGGATCTAGCTATTATTTTGAAGTGAATGGTCATCGAGTGTGACTTTGTCACAAACTGCTTACCAGGGAATCCTTTTGCCAATAGTTACGGGAAGATTCCACCATGCAAATTCTCGCTGAGGAAGATAACCCATCCTCAACATCAATCCAGTGAGAAATTCATTCGCATTTGAATTTTGTATATAAATTTTACTTTCTATTTGAATTTGTTTGTATAAACTATAAATGAACTCTTTTTTTCTTTGGCTATTCCATTTAAAGAACATCTGTTGTTCCCTCCTAAGGAAAAACTACCGTTCTTCTAAAGGGACAACAATTTTGTGTATAGATTTTTTTATTTTTATTTTTTTTGCGTTGTTCCTCTTAAGGAACAGCTGCTGCTCCTCTTAAGGAATAGCTATTGTTCCTCTTAAGGAACAACACCCGTTCCATTTAAGGAACAACAACTTCATTTGTTTGTCTTTTTGTTGTTCCATTTAAGGAAACAATTTTGTTCCTCTTAAGGAACAACAGTCGTTCCATTTAAGGAAGTACAGTGTCGTTTGTTTGACTTTTTGTTGTTCCATCTAAGGAACAACTGCCATTCCCGTTAAGGAACATGAGCCATTCCATTTAAGGAACAACAGTTTTTCTGTTTATTTTATTTTTTCGTGTTGTTCCATTTAAGGAACAACTACTATTCCATCTAAGGAACAACTGGCATTCCATTTATGGAATACTAATCCCCTGTATATACGATTTTTGTGCTGTTCCACTTAAGGAACAACAGTTGTTCCTCTTAAGGAACATCAACCATTCCATTTAAAGAACAATAGTTTCACGTGTTTTGTCTTTTTGTTGTTCCTCTCAAGGAACAACAGTTATGTGTGCAGTTTTTTGTCTTTTTGTTGTTCCTCCTAAGGAACAGTTGCGGTTCCATTTAAGGAACATAACCTTTTTTGTGTATTTTTTTATTGTTCCTCCTAAGGAACAACACTCTTTTTGAGAGGTTTTTCTTTAGGAAATAAGAATCTTGTGAATATGGTTTCACTCTTTATGATCCTCTAAAGGCAAGAATACAAACATATATGCAAGGATACAAAACTTAAAGGTTATTAGAACAAGCAAATCAAAGAAAAATTATTATCTTTAATGAGATTACTTTGTGTTGATTAGAAAAGTGGAGAACACAACTATCTATATCACTTTGTTGTCCTTACCTTTATTATAATCAAATTGATTGATTATTTTTACCATGTTGGTTCTTCCCTAATTCCCATAATTCTCTCTACTTATTATTATTGAATAAGAGTAAGGGTATATTTTCTTCTATTGGTATGTTCAGACTTCTTCCACCATCCCTACTTTTAAAGAGTGTTGAGCCATCCTTTATATATAAATAGGAAGTGCTATCTAAAAGAAAGAAAAAAAAGGAAAGAAAAATATATAAATATTTATTAACAATTCTATGATTTTTCAAATGGAGGATAGGGGGTCTCATCATGAGCCAGCCTACCATGATCATAAGGAAGTAGTGAAGTGGCATTCCCACTATGGCTACCACACCAGGGATATGATCCAATGGACACATTAGAAAAATAAAAGTCCTTGGAATAGGAGGTCTCATCACAATCCGGTCTACCCACCATTCACTCCCTCCTAGTGAATGGCATTGTGATCCATCTAGTCACCAAGCCAGCACAATGGCCTCCATTCTCACATCACAAGGCACTTTCCTAATTATACATAAAGGATCATGGTTCCAAAGGGTGAAAAAGCAACTCTATCAAGGTTATAAACACCTGTGGGCAACAAAAGATCTGCTAATGGTATTTGAGTCATATTTTCAACATCAATAGTGATTATAACTCCTTTTTCTTATTTCTTTATCTTTATTATAGAGAGATTATGTTCCTAATTCATTTTTTTGAACCTTTATGCATGAGATACCGTTTAAAAAGTCAATCATAATGGTTTAAGTGGAATAATGACCGCATAGCATCTCACCCACATAAGATGTCCTTTCTCCCTTTTCAAATCACTCCATGGCATCTCCACATTTATTCATAATTTTCATTTTATGCATTTATTTCAGCACACCCGATATTTTTGTGATCTTATCATAAATATGTATATCTTTCCATTCTTACCACTACTGTATGTTGTTGCATGTACGTCGTTCCTTCATTTAACCGGTCAAAGGCGACTTATCATTTTAAAAGGGGGCATGGGTGACTTCCAAATCACTTTTGCATGCGTGTCAGTCCTTTATTTGGTCATACCGGGCTTCATGATATCCCATAATAGCAATTTTTTAATGGTATCTATGTTGAAAAAGTATTATCTGATATTAACAACTTGTTGTTCCATTGCTGGCTCTACGTATTGCTGGGATACCTGTGTTAAGCTAACAGTGTGCAAAATTCAGACAAAATGGAAGGAAAATTAGTGTGTAGGGAGCCACTGATACTTGTTGTTTCCGATGTTGCCCGAGAAATTATAGTACAGGCCAGATGGGTTGCATATTTTACACGACTGCAGCAACCCAATGAAACTGTGGCCATCGAATTTTTACAGAATTTACAGGATGGTCATTCTATAATAAGAGGAAGGTGAATAATAGTAATGGATGTAGTAATAGCTGAGGTGCCTGGATTACCAGCAATCAGACCCATATGGATGCAGAAAAAATTGAGGCTACAAGATGCCATTGCCACCTTTCGGGATGAGGGATAGAACCTGATTGTCAAATTCTAAGGAGCTCAACCTTCATCTTTGGGAGAACCAGGGTCAGAGTTGGCTAGATTTGTTCAGATCTATATCACATGCGACGGAAGAAAAGATGTGGTAAGACCATGTCACCTTAAATTATTAGCAGTTCTAAACCAGAAATGTTCTGTAAACCTACCTGCATATTTTAATTTCTTGTTGCATGACGCTGCTCAAAGCATAAATAAATACTGACATATAGATACTGTTGTAAGTCATTGTTGTTTAATTAGGTTGATAGTAAGCTACAACCTTGCCTAGCAGCAAACTAGTTGGGAAGAGTTAGTGTTTACTATGGGGGGGGGTTAGCCTTACCTGCCCCAAAAAGGAAAAGGACTACCAACACAGCAGGCAGAGTACAAAAATATAGAAACTCTTCTAGATTATGGACAAGCTTGGGAACAGCTGAAAACCTCCTGGGTAGCAGCAGCCAACCCTTAGAATTATCTTGCCCTGAAAATGAGCAACCCTTACAGCTGGAAGGAACATATAACCAAGAGTCAGGACTTGAGGAGGAAACAGAGCATACTAATGGAGAGGAGAGGGATGAAACAGAACCTCCCTTAACTCCCTACACAAGTCCACCATAAGATTTACTACATGATGTTGAATTGGCCCATATTTGACCAATATGAGTGAATATATACAACCCGAAAGCCCACTCAACCTCAGTGTTGAAGCAAAGCAATCGGAATAAAACTCTACCCACAATAGGAGTATATCAGAAGAAATAATTGGTGAAATAGAAACAGGGGAAAACGTCACTCAGAAAAAGGAGAACCAAACTAGGGATACCTTTCCAAAAGAACCTAATCAGGTCAATTTAAACACAAAAGGTGTGGGCCAAATGAAGGAAATAGAAACTCGTCAGGGTAAAGACACAACCCTTGAAGAACAAAACCTAAATGAGCAACCAAGCTCGCTAAGATAAGGAAATAGTTGTTCCTCCCAGAAAGAAGAAAAGCGAAATTAAGACGCTGAGAAACGAACATCAGAGGCTGCAAAAATTAATTAAAATACTTTGGCAAAGGATAAGGACATTGAAAAGGGTGAAGGTTTCAAGCAGAACCCCAGAAATGGTGAACGTAGCCATTCAAACCGAATTTCATGATACAAGGGTTATTGGGACTCAAATTGAACCCATACTCATTCAAATTGATAAGTAACATCATGCAAATGTTACAGAAGCAACTGCTCAAATGGAGAATGTACATTTTTGTAATGCAGTGGTTCAAATAGAGGTGATACTCTCTAACAGCATGGCTACCCAGACAGAAAAACTGACCGTCCATAATAAAAGAATGCAGACTTTAAACCTTCCATCCCATAATAGGAGTATGCAGACTATAGGTACTCTGTCTCATAATAAAAACACCCAAACATACATCCAAGCCAAAGATGTTTTGATATGGAGCGATTCTTGTATAATGAATCTTCAAGAAAATCTGGCACAGGCTCGGCTGACCATAGAAAGGCTCGAGGAAGAAAGTTCCCCAACAGAGGTACCAAGAATTACAAAGGCAATTGTAGGAAATCAATGTGTTCGAAAGTGAGGCCTTCGATAAATATCGGAGGGCAGAAGAAAGAATTGAGAAAATAAAGATAAGACTGGAGACAGTCATGCGTCAAGTGGATACTCTTTGTTCACTATACATGGATGTTTTAGCATGCAGGTCCCCTACTAATAACTACGCTTTATTTTTGTTAGTAAGGTATTTATAATTAAAAATTAAGGCTATTAGGGAAGGGGACCCCATAGAATTGAAAAATGTTGAAGATTTCATAAACAACTGTAAACACCATGGAGTGAAAGTTCAACAATTACTCTGTGAATTCTACTTACACAATTTTGTGTTGGAAGGAGAATTGGAGAAGAATCCCAACCCTTTTGTGGGGGATGTACAATTTCAAGCCTTCATTTCATTTGCTGCTAAGCAATTGAAATGATTCAAAGCCCATAATGCTTTCCAGAGGCAGGAAAATGGGTTGGACCTTTGGGTTAGGGGTGAACCGAAAAACCCACTACAAATGATGGACAAACATAAAAATTTCATGCAAAAGGAAGGAGTAATCCAGATTTTGGGAACCATTCACATAGAAATTGTTTAGCAGGGGGTAGATTATTTTCTGTCTATCAAAGACAATTCCTTGGCAGCAACTAAATTCAGATGGAAAGTTTCGAATTGTAATGTACAAGACAGAGAACCATTTAACTATAAAAGCTTTAAATTGGTTGTAGAGTGCTTTGTTACTTATAGTAACCTCATCTTGAGAGAAGGCCCATATTGACTAGGATGTCGGTTCTGAAGACCTATTGTCTGGTATCCTCCCAACGGGTATAAATCTATATATGAATTACCTGAAGGACAGAAAGGGCACATCTTTTAAATTTTGGCTAAAAATCATGGTTTCAAACCACTTCATGACATCCCTTCCCTAGCCTATTCCTTGACTGTTTTGCGTACAAATTACATGGTTTTCATGAGGGCATGAAAAGGGTAAGCAGGGGAGTGTGTTGAGCTATGGAAAATGTATGTATATCTTACTTATTTCATCATCCTTTTCTTTATTTATATTCCTTTTATATCCTAAGATGATAATATATCAAAGGATTATGGTGAAAACGATGACATTATCTATTATCACAAATTAGCTGATTGTTGTCCTTCTTCATGCAGGAAAAAGACGAAATGGAAAAAATGTCGTCCCTAACCAAGGAAAGGAAAAAGACAAAATGGAACAACTGTTGTTCCCTAACCAGGAAATAACATACATGCAACAAGCGAAGGATGGAGCACACAGTTATGGATAAGAACAAAGTAAATAACAACATTAGCGCAAGGAAGGAAAGCTAACTGAAGTTGAAAGATTTCTAAAATCCCTGAGGATCTCTTGATCCTGAGGGATCGTTGTTACTGTTTATCCTTCTTACCGCTTTGCCATTATAAAAGGCAACGATTGTAAAGAGAAAGAGAGGAGAGATTATTCAAGAATTAAGAAATTGTATTTGTATTTTGATAATTGACTCTCATTGTTGAAACAAGAGTATGAACTGGCTGTAACTATTTTGCAGATTATTACTATATAGAAAAGTTGTTGTTCCTTCTCATATATTCAAGTAGTCTGGTAGTGTTCACTGGCAGCTAGGGCCTAGCCCTGGTGGATTCACTTCCTATTCTTGTACCATTCTTTTATGATTTTTGTCGTGTGATGGTTTGGTTTAATTTCCACTTACTGTAATCGCATAACGTTGCTGTTTCATATTTTCAACTTTAACAGAATTGTTCTATTTTAAATTTTGCAGTGATATTGATTTTGTTATTGGTATTTCAGATTGATTTGTTTAAGTTCAGCATTCTATTATTTCTATTTCTAATCCAGTTATTTAGTTTAGCATGTTATCTTGAGATTCTCTACTATAACGAGCATTGATTATTTCTATCTACGCTCTCAAATTGAGGTTCCTGCTGTTTAGATTAGAAATTACATTTGGAACATCAATTAGTGAAAAGAGAAATAATTTATTGCTATTTTATTCTTGACTGATACTTGAATGAATGTCTGATAGGGTTTCATTAGTAAGTTAAGCTTTCTTTTAATTGTAATTCGAGTTCACTAGCTGCATCCATTTACTCTTGCATTTGAAAGAATTGTACTGCAATTTAGAAGTATTACTCTTGAGTAAACAACCGCCACATACTGTGTACACTCTTGAAATAGAAAGTCTTACCCAGATTGATAACTAATGTGAAGATAATTAAGAGTTAAAAGGACACATTTTATCACTCAACAATGAGCTAACTAATGTGAAGATAATTAAGAGTTAAAAGGACACATTTTATCACTCAACACTGAGCTTCCTTTCCTTTCTTTAGGCTTTGCAACTCCAAGTGCAGGATTTCTAGTTGTGAATATATCTGTTGTACTCCAAGGTTCACATCCTATATAGGCAAGGCATCCAGCCTCATCGCGATCGCAAAGGCTTCTGCTTGTGATGCTATCTTCTGCTGCGATAAAGGTATTCTTAAATGTGGCAAGAGCAATGCTATAAACCAGTCGTGATGCTAGCTAGGAATTTGAGATTATCATATTAGCTTGCTTGATTAGGCACTTCAACCTCTGATCAAAGTCCCAAGGTGTCTCATCTATCTTCCATCGTATTTCCTTAAATTTGATCACTGACTATGCCTTTGACTTAGGCTTACTGAAATCCTTGTTCAAAGCTGGTTGGGTATCTGCCAACGTCATGTTGGGGTTATCAGTGAAATACTTGATACTTGGTTCGAGTAAAACAGCTTCTAGACCTTCGCGAAGGTCTACGATCAGTCTTTATAGACCCTAAGGAAGCACTGTATCTACTTTTGTGTGCTAATCAATAACCCTAGATCTGCCTTCGCGTAGACATATCGAATTCATCAGAATTAATAACAAAATTAACCCTTAACTTCGCGAAGATATATAAGTACTTGAGATATGCATAAATATGATAGATTCAATAAATTTGTGCAACATTTATTCATTGGTCCATAGAAAACATATTATAATGCAGCATATCATAACATAAGAAACATAAGAAGAATAGACAATAATACTTAATTTGCACGATATTTCTTCAAAATCAATCCTTATTACACTTTAACGTTCAGATTACAGACTTCTTTACCCTATGCACTCATTTTTAGGGGTCTGCACACTCAACTGTGGAATTACCAAGGCCTCCTATGCACTCAGCTACATGAGCCTTCCCCTTTCGCCTAAGTATACGAAGCGAAGCCTTCCTACCTTAGCACTTTTCCAAAACAATATCTATCTTTACTTACTTGTTCTTCGCTGCCTCTTAGACTCACTATGACTCAACTATATATATCTTTCTCCAATACAATACCATGGTCCGCGAACCATGGGTGAGTCTCAAAACTGACCTATTTACTATCCAAAACAAGGGGCTAAGACCCCTTTGACTCCTATCTAGCTACGTGCTTTGCATCCACATTTCACATAGACTTTACATCTTTTACAAAACTTTTACAAAAATTGGGTTAACTAACCCCAAAACTGACTCTAGGGACCCTATCCCAACATATTCCAAGTAATTGCAATGAACAAGAAGACTTGACCTTTCTAAATGTTTTCAAATTTGTTGAAGAGAAACTTCTTAATAATAACATGGTTGATACTCTTCAAGCAGAAAATGCACAAGTTGTTAATGAATGTTTTTAGCAAGACATAAGCACATTCAATTGTATTAATGATAATATTGAGAGTGCTTTAAATCATGTTGTTTTCAATAAATCAATTATTCCAAATTATGATAATTCTGCTGAAAATCAGCAACAACAAAATCAATAAACAACATCTAGAAAGCAACAATGCAAATTGTATGCTAGGAACCTTCTAACAATGTGCTTTCTACAACAAATTATTATGATTTTTCTATGTTTTCCATGATTTTCAGCCATACGATTCAAACTATTTAAATATCTAGTCCCAAGTATATGCAGTCAATCAAACTCATTACATTTTGGAGAACATTTTAAATTGTGAAAAATATGAGTATTGCCTTGAAGAAAACAATGAAGTAACAAAATTGGAAACTCAAGAATTATTTTACAATGATTATTCTAAAAGGGAAGAATTTTCTCTGATTTTCTCATTCAACCAGTTCTCTCTTTATCCCAAACTTTTTGTTGATAATAATTCATTTTATACACATTTATCAATTCCTTTTTGCACAAATGTGGTTTTAGAGAATAGGGGAGTTGTTATGAATTCATCGGGATAGTGAGTTATTAATTAATCATAAATTTGAAAGTTTTGATAAATTTTATGCTTGTCAATATGATCATTTTTTCTGGTTCTATTTTACTTTATCAAAATGAAGAGAGTGCTAATAAAAATGTGATTCATTTATGATTATTATTCATACATTGAGAGTATTGAGATATTTCAACCATAATTAAATTTTCATGTTCTTATTTAAAGTTAATCTATATTTCAGGACGAGAGATGTCCTTCTATTGATATCGCTACATCATCTTGAATCCTCAAAACACCATAATGACTGCAATTTTTTGAAAATACATCATTCCAATTTTTTATTCTAACCATATTCAAGTTCCCATTTTTTTACATAATCCTTAATCCCTTTCACATTCACAAGTAGCTGCCAATATTAATTCAAATTGCATTATTTCGGTTGATACTTGGGAGAAGGAAAATAAATCCCATCTATCTTGTAATAATACTTGTAACATTATTGTAAATGATGATTTAACTTTATCGTTTAGTCTTCATTTATTATGGCGTATTTCAGATTTATATTCATCTTTTATATTTCAACTTCTTGATAGTTTATGTTGGCATTTTGAGCAATCAAACACTGAATACTCATCAAGTGAATTAGTGGAAGAACATGAAAATGAACTTCAAGTCCTAAATTATGATTACCAAGAACCTCAAGATTTTCATTTAGATTTTTTTTTTGATAACATACGAGTTTATTCTATCCTATGAATTAATGTTTTCACAAGCTTTGGCTCTTGAAAGTGTAGCATTACAATTTGGCCAAACACCTAATCAATTTAAAAATCTTCTAAGAGATTCTTTGGATTTCTATCCTCATTTTATTGGCCCATTTGAAAAATGTTTGGAAAGGTCAATTACACAAATGATTACTAATACTCTACCTCTTGTACATAATACTAACATTTCTCTACAGACTACAACATCTAAAGATACATCATTTGAATTTGGTTTGTCATTCTCTCCGAATATTCTCCAATCTTTAACAAAGGTCCATCCTAAATTTTATGATCTAATTGGAATATTGTTGGAGAAGTCATTTCAAGGGAGGTTTCTTGTAAATAGTTTTTTTTTTCATGTATATATTAGAAATAAATGTACACAATATGTTGAAGTTTTTTTTTAATAGCTTAATAGTAATTATATTTCTAATACTAATTTTTTATGTGCATTTTATTTCAAGGCTTAAGCTAGTGGAATGGCTCCATTGGATGTATGATTTCACTTAATTTTAGTATGCCCTGTTAGTTAGGTTAACGTAGTAGTTTAGTTTAGATTGTTTTTCTACTTGTTCTCTTTTAATAATGCAAATACGAAATAAGCAAGTGAGTGGTTCAGAGCAATGCTAATAAAATGAACCTACTCATTGAACCTGATCAGGGAACTATTTCATTCACTCATCATAATTTTAATATTCAACAAGTTGTATTTATGTCAAGTTGAAAAATAATTTTGTACATGTGCTTTACTTTGTATTCATTTTTCTTTGAAAATTCATAAGTTACATAACCTTTTGACGATGCTGGACCCACTGATCTAGGTCTGGATGTGACAAAGGTCCCTTCTAAGACCTTTTACTTTCGTGATGTGTTAAATTTCATTTTTAAATGAACATTAATGAATACATCTACATGTTGTAGAGAAGAGGAACAACATAATCACCAACACATGAAAACATAGGCGTTGATAACGGAGTTCTTCTAGGAGGGACTACATCTTCGGGCCCTGGTGTCAATATGGTGTGGGTTGCTGCATTAAGTGTTTTCAATAGTGATGATGTACATAGTGGTGATGTCGTTATCATATAAGGAAAATTCCCTGATGCAGGAGTGGCTCCAAGAGATTTTCCACTACAAGAACTCTTAGTCAAAAGACTCCTATTAGTATGACACAAACTCATGCACGATGAGCATCCTACCTACATGGCATGAAATGGATCTCAATGCAAACATGCATGAGGACAACCTGAGTATCCCATCAACATACAACAAATGGATCTCGAAACATAACATGACAAATCATGACAACAAGTACATCACATAGGTGGTTCCACGTCACATCAAGAAGGAACCATAAAATGAGTAAGAAATAGGATCCCACATCAACCATCAATCAAGGATTTGTGTAGCACAATGCATAGCAAAATAAGTACATGAACACTGCATATACCTCACAACCAAGGGCCATCTAAAGAAGTGAATGTCAAACTGCTGAAGCTGTACGGACCATCAATCTCACGGCATTAATCGCATGACTGCTCTCACATGGATGTTGACACCTGCATTCCACTTAGAAAAGTGGTTGAAGAATAGAATGAGAAAATAAGAAATCTAAATGCACCATGATTTGTGGTGTCGAATAGTGCAAAATCGACTGTCAAATTTCTGAATTTTGAGGAGTTGAGAATCTGGGGCTCAAGGAATATTTTACATTCCTCAAAGATTCTTCTCCATGGGTGGGCTGGAAATCTACAACTCAAAAGGTGAATCTCACCTCGCCATTGCAATCCATGCAAAAAACCATGAAAAACGACTGTAAACTTGACTATATTCCGACATGGATAAAAATTACCTCCTTGGGGAAATTTCAAGGATCATGGTTCTGCTACCTATTTTGTAGCAGTGATGGTTCCACCTGCATACTGAAAAATGATCAAAAAAGGAAAAACTAGGATGGAGACATGGAAAAATCCATTGCGTTTGTGGTGTCGAGAAGTGTTGAAACCATATAAAATTTGTCAAAATCTGACAAAGTGAAAATTCAGCCCTCCTGCAAAATTTTGCCTCGACCTGCGTGCTCTATCTTCTCCCCCTGAGCGCATTGACAAACTGCGTTTAAATAAAATGTCATGAGTGAATTTCTCAATAATACCATTTGGTGTAATGGTTGAGATCCGGTTTAATAGGGAGGAGGTTGGGAGGTCAAACCCCGCCTCCTCCTTTTTTTATACATTATAAACCACCCTCTCTTCTTTAAAAATAAAATTTGTTTTTTTTGGTTGGGTTGGGCCTGCCTTGGGCGGCCCGCCCACCATACCTCCATGCTCTATATAAGGATCATTTGTGATTAATGTGGCTACCGTTTTGGGTTGGCTCCATGCCTCAAGGGCCGGCCCACCCATTTCATATTGTTGGTGTGGTGGCTCCATGGGAGTAGTAGAGGGGTTGGGGTCATGGCCTATCCCTCCCATTTTATATTGAACTTTCTATGGCCGGGGGTGGGGTCGAGGGTTTTTTCCCACTCCTCCTTCGATATTTTTGTTTGTTTTTTGGGTGGTGGGGTTGGTGGCTCGCCACCCTTTTTTAATATTTTTTTGTTAAAAAGACAACCTGCATGTTTTTGAAAATTCGGTTTTGGATCAAAGGAGTCCTTTTAACGAGGCAACAATTTTGCCCGGAATTTGGCCACAGTTGGCTAGATTTCATTGGTTAGTCCAAATTGTACCTTCATTAATCCTACCTAGTCATCAAAGTCAACCCAACTTTGACTAACTCTATTTTCTTCATCCTGACTCTGTTTGGTGTGTCATTTACACCATTCAAATCAAGGTGATGAGTACTTTGAATTGATGTCAAGTTCATCATCTTTCTGCCACTTTGAATTTTGAGCCTTTTCCATGCCACTGTCTCTGAAGATCCACCTAGATCAATCCTCCCTACTGAGGAGCTTTTGGTCCTCCAAAAGCATGTAAAATAATATGCAACTTCTCTGTACTTTGTCTACATCACAAGTGTCCTGAAAAGGTCTCGCTTCCATCTCCCTCACCTTTGTTCTTCGGAGCCTTAAGCGATGAGCTGACACCTACAACCTCTACAACCTGTAGTACATTGTTTTTAAAATTATATGCTTGACTTTTATGACCAACTAATGACCCAAACATCCCACACTTGCCACGAGTTTAATACACATACTTGGTGGTCAAGTTTGCAACAAGATGGACGTAATACCCCAGCTACGAAAACAAGGCCAGCATATAATTGTTATTTCAACAAGTGATGGAAAACACATCACCATTGCAACACATGATTTACAAAATAAGGCCAAACACTATTGTCTCTTTGACAAGTGATGGAAACACGACATCACTTCCATAGTTCAACACACAACACCTAATAAGACTAGACATCATTGTTGCTAAACAAGTGATGGAAAACACGTCATCACTTTTACATCTTAAAATGCAACAAATGTTTTACAAAAGCACGAACATGAAATGACAACATGTCTAGAAACCATTTTTCACTTATCAATGTGAATGGGTCACCTCCTTGTGGCAGTTTTTCTTGTCAAACAACTGCTTCATCAGGCTCATGCACCAACACTTTGTCTTTAAGGCACTTTGAATGGAGCCTCCAACAAGTGGCTCTTTGATGGAAATTTCTATCGCAATAACTGTAATACATCTTCTTCCTCCAAATCTACATAACCTGTTTCTTTTCATGTTGTTGAGAGGGTCTTTCATGCCTCATCCTTTTGCATGTTACCATTCTTTTCCAACACTTAGAAAATGTATCGTTAGGTAATCCACAAAAGGTGCATATTTTTCAATACCATGTTCTTCGTTCATCAATAACAACATGATCAATGAACATTTGAATGTTGAGAGTGGTTATACCTTTCCTTGTTGTCTATGGTGTAAGTATGGTGATGAGAGCTTGCCTTAGCTCTTTCCCTGCAATGGGTGTTGCCATGGGATGATGGGGATGTTTTCCCATCATTCTCTTTCCTCGATGATTTCGATGATGTCTCGGAAGAATCTAACACCTTCGAGCATTCTCCTTTAGTGTATCTCAATCCTGAAAATTGAGGTCTCTACACAACCTCCAATGGTTGAGTTATGCCTTGGTTATTAACACCAAGTTCTTCTTCCTTCTCATGCTTCATCCTGGTAAGGAGCCTCATGTTTTTCCCTGTAATTGTGATCTCTACATCTCCAACAGAAATATTACTATGTGAATATGAAATCGAAAGGAAATCAACATCTTTTACCTAATTTGATTTGGAAAGAACTGATGAGGTCTTCTCATGATCTGTTTTTGGTGGTTTGCTAGTTGTCTCAGCGCATTCCCCAACTTCCTTTATGACATACCCAAGTCCTGCCTGATGGGGTAATTCTTCTACTTTGATGGGATTGGCAATGCCTTGGCCATTAATTCCCAAGCCTTTTCCTTCATACCCCATTCTTTTCAACAGTTTGGAGCCAATTCCTATGGTATGATTTTCAAAAATAGTGAAATCATCATTAGGATACATACATGAATTTGGAGAACTACATTTTACCTCACATGGGTCATGTTGTAGCTTTTCCATGGCCTCGACCTTTTCTTGCAGTTGTCGTAGCAAAATTTGTTTTTCCTCTTTCCCTTCATGTAGACGCATCTTCAATTTATAATTCTTTATTTGAAGATTATGTTTTTTATTCTTCAGTTCTTCCAAGGCCTCTTCTGTGGCTTGCAACTGAAGTTGCAATCACTCCTTTTCCTCTGTCTCTTTCTATAGAGTTTCATACATTGTCTCTACCCTTTTGGAAATGTTTAGCATGGTCTCATACATCTTTTTTTCATCCTCTGTCGCTGCACTTTCCATTGTTCACACTGCAATTCACATCAACGCAAAGACCACTCTAATACCACTTGAACCAGGTCTGGGTGTGATGGAGGACCCTTCCAAGACCTTTTATTTTCGTGATGTGTTAAGTTGAATTTTTAAAAGAACATTAATGAATACATCTGCATGATGTAAAGAAGAGGAACAAGACAGTCATCAACACATGAAAACATAGGCGTTGATAACGGAGTTCGTCCAGGAGGGACTACGTCTCCGAGCCCCAGTATCAAGATGGTGTGAGTTGCTGCATTAAGTGTTGTCAATAGTGATGATGTACATAGTGGTGATTTCATTATCATACAAGGAAAATTCCCTCACATAGGAGTGGCTCCAAGAGATGCTCCACTATAGGAACTCTCAGTCAAAAGACTCCTATCAGTATGACACAAAATCATGCACGATGAGCATCCCGCCAACATGGAATTAAAGGGATCTCAATGCAAACATGCATGATGACAACCTAAGTATCCCATCAACATATAAAAAAGGGATCTGAAAACATAACATGACAAATCATGAGAACAGGTACATCACATATGATATTCCATGTCACATTAAGCAGGAATCATAAAATGAGTAAGAAACAAGATCCCAGATCAACCATCAATCAAGGACCTGTGCAACACAATGCATAGAAAAATAAGTACATGAACACTGCATATAGCTCACAACCAAGGGCCATCTGAAGAAGTGGATGTCAAACTGCTGAAGCTGTTTGGACCATCAATCTCACGGCATCAATCGCATGAATGCTCACACATGGATGTTGACACCTACATTCCACTTAGAAAAGTGGCTAAAGAATAGAATGAGAAAATGATAAATCTGAACGCATTATCAGATTTGTGGCATCGAATAGTAAAATCGACTGTCAAATTTATGAATTCTCAGAAGTTGAGAATCTGGGGCTCAAGGAATCTTTTATATTTCCCCTAGATTCCTCAAAGATTCTGCTCCATGGGTGGACTGTAAATCTACAACTCAAAAGGCAAATCTTACCTCGCCATTGAAATCCCTATAGAAAACCATGAAAAACGACTGTAAACTTGACTATATTCTAACATGGAGAAAAATTACCTCCTTGGGAAAATTTCAAGGATCATTATTTCGCTCCCTATTTTCGTAGCAGTCATGATTTGTAAGAACCTGATTTACTCTTTTGGTCTGCCCATCTGTTTCTGGATGGTATGCAGTGCTTAGGCTTAACTGAGTTCCCAGTGCTGACTGCAAACTTGTCCAAAACCTAGATGTAAATCGGGAGTCTCTATCAGAAATGATCTTTGTGGGAAATCCGTGCAGTCGGATAACTTCATTGACAAACACTCGCACCACATCCGTAACATCGTAAGTGTCCCTTACTGGAATGAAATGGGCATTTACGATGTTAGGGATGTGGCGCGAGTGTTTTTCAATGAAGTTATCCGACTGCACGGATTGCCCACAAAGATCATTTCTGATAGAGACTCCCGATTTACATCTAGGTTTTGGACAAGTTTGCAGTTAGCACTAGGAACTCAGTTAAACCTAAGCACTGCATACCATCCAAAAACAGATGGGCAGACCGAAAGAGTAAATCAGGTTCTTACACATGGTATGAGAGCGAGGTTCACAAGTCACTACAGATTGCATTATGACACTAGATAGGATAAGTTGAAACAGAGTAGAATTAAAACCATTTCATGCCCTGTGATGGAATAATGTGCCCAACACATCATTAACTGTCATTGAACACAGAGCTTGTATACTTGTCCGCTGCCATAGGCTTCAGCTAGATTTCTTAGACGCGTAAGAGTACCAGATATACGAGCAGGGACATAATATGTGTATATAAGAACAGCTGCACAGTCTTTTAGTGTGAGCATAGGTCAAAAAGTAGTCAATGGCCATATTCTGTCCATGTTTATTTCTTTTTCAGCAAAGATTTTCTTTTCAATTCAAAATCCAAATCCTTTAAAGTTATGCATCCAGTCAAAACTGGCTACACAATGAGTTTTATTAGGTTTTGAAAATATGTTATTTTAGCAATTCTCCATTTTTACAAGAGCCCAAGTTCCAAGCTTAAAATGGACGATTTTTAGTGCAACAACCAATCCTCCTTGCAACATTGTTTTAGTTTTTAGGACGGAACTGTGTGGACAACTCTGTAATTAGCAGCCTAGAGTTTCCTCAGATCCCTATGGCTTATGAAGTCTGTTCATTACATATTTATAGCATTAAAGGATGACCTCCTGTAGTGGTTTGCAGCCTTGAAAATATCTAAAGTCTAGCAGAATCGAATATCCTCATCTCTGAAATATACGAAGTTTGTTACTTCGGACTGTCACAGTATAAACTCTGATGATATATATAT